>JAOUQT010337219.1:0-13058 GCA_025769995.1 Xyliphius kryptos | reverse complement strand
AATATGTTTAAAATACTGCTCTTTAACTCCTGTTAGGATACATTCACATAGGACTACATAGTGACCTTGACATTTAGTAAATTGTGTGTTGTTCTCTAATTTTGATCTCCAGTGTATATTCATTTAATGTTATCAATGTCTGGGGGCGTGGTTAAACTCCTAAAGACCAAAAGAGTGTTTTAATTATTTTTGATCTGGTGTAACTAACCACACAATGGTTTTACTCCTAACCAGGTTGAAGGCCTACAGAAAGAGATATCAGAGTTAGCAAAGCAGCTACACTATGAGATCTCTATCAGAGCCAAGGAGAAGGGCTGGTCTGAGAAAACATGCAGGTAGGAATGATGTCTACTGGAATCTTGGCTTTTTCTAGTTATGAGGTTGCATTTGCATAGTAAATTAATAATAATAAAAAAAACTAAGTTTGTGCACATTTATATAATTTTGTGGGACTTAACCAGTTTTGGAGGATTGCCTATATAGGACAGAAGATTCAGGTTTTAGTGGTGAAGGTGTGGCAGCTCAGTGGTTTTTGTGTTGGGTTATCAATCTGATGGTTCTTAGTTCAAATCCCAGGTCTACTGAAGTTATCAATGTCAGTCCTTGAGTAAGACCCTTAACTCTCATTGCTGCAGGCTGTATAGCCAACCCTGACTCCAATCATCAAGTTGGGATACTTATAAGTTGCTTTTGATAAAAGTGTCTATTAAATGACGAAATGTAATATAAATTTAGTGAGTATGACTTAGGATTTTAAAAAATCACATAGAATCTGCTTCTTGGTTTAGAAGTCTCATAATTTCCTATGCAGGTACCAGTTTAAGAAGAATCTTCGCCGGATTGTATCAGAACTCTACGTGAGGGATAACTGCCACCCTTTTAAGGCCAGCTTGCTGATTTGGGTACAGCTGCCCATGTGGGTGTGCTTATCTCTTGCCCTTCGCAACCTTAGTGTGGGAATGGAACACAGTCTGTCTGGTAATTTGTCTACAGCATTTTCATCAGTTACTATATTTTACAATACAAGATTCTATTTTATTCAAAAACATTTCATTTTACTTATGCAGTAGATCAGTGATTACACACATATAAGTACAGTGGTGCTTGAATTTGTGAATTTTCTGTATTTCTACAGATTTATTTGTATGTTGAAAGAAAGAAATCCAAAGCAATAGATAACCTAGACATGTATTTACTATGGAAAATAATACAGTATCTCGAAGTGCCAAGAGTATGTTAACTTTTGCTTTGATCACCTGGAATCTGCAAAAATATGTTTCAGGTTAATTGTAGATTAGGAAGAATTTTTGCCCGTAGACAGCAGCTTGAACTCTATTATACTTGTGGGCTTCCACTGATGAATTGCTTGTTTAATGTTCTTTCATATCATTTCAATTTTATTAAGGTTATTTCATTCATTCATTATCTTGTGAAGTTTCCAAGTTCTCCCTGTGTCTGCGTGGGTTTCCTCCGGGTTTTCCGGTTTCCTCCCACATTTCAAAAACCATGGATTCAAAATAAAATGTCTGCTTATATAGTCTGTGATCGATTAGGTGGATGGATGGTTAAGTGGATGAGTGGATAGATACGTAAGTGGATAGTTTAGTGAATGGGTGGGTGGCTATGTCATGGATGGGTGGGTGAGTTGGTGAAAGGATGGATAGGTGGGTGGGAGGATGTATGGATGGGTGGGTGGTTAGGCTTATTAATCTGCTCATCACTGAGGTATGTGCAGAACATGCCCATCCAGGGAAGAACGTTTCGGGTGCTGGGCAGATACACCCAGGACAGGGCGCCAATCTATCGCTGGGCACACACACACACACACACACACAGACTATATGAGCAGACACTGGGAGAACATGGAAACTCCACCTGGATTGGGATTCGAGCCAGGAATCCCAAATGCTGAGAGGCAAACGTGCTAACCACTAAGCCACCGTGCCTCCTGGTCAGAACGTTGACTTGGCTATTTCATAACATTAACTTTATTCTTTATTAACCATTCTTTATTACAACAACTTGTGTGTTTTTGCTTGCAACCCTGTCAAGTGCATCATTGTTGTTATGTGTTGTCCCAATGGTGGAGTGAAGGGCCTTCAGTTGCTTAGATGTGGCACCGTTTTTTCATTTCTATAAATTGCTTTCATTTAATCTTTTTGTTTGCTTTCTTTTGGTGATTGAGATTTCCTTAATTTTTACAAAATCTAACTGTGGATTGGACTTCGACAATCATGCTGTAAAGATCTGATTTTTAAAGATCCTCTCCCTAAATATATCAACCCAGTTACACCTGATTGTCTTCCTATTGGTTACAAACAATTTAGAGGTTTTTATAGGTTTACATGCTAAATTCTTATATTTTCGTTATGCATATTTTCTTTTATTATTTAAAATTTTCTCACTTTCAACAATATAACAAAGTTGGGCAACATTTTAATACTCAATATGCTGTCATTAAATCCTATTTGAATGTAAGCGGAAATTGAAAAGTTTTACTTGGGTGGTGCCTGGCTATAAAGAAACTATTATTTGTGGAGCTCATCATCATTAATAAGACTTCCATAAGGATTTTTTTTATTGTAAGGTGAAGTCATGGTTGTTTATTCACACATAGCTATGGTTTAGAGCATTTTTGCATTATACATTTTTAAATACAGTATTTTTCTGTGGAACTCACAAATCAATTTAAAATGAACAATAAACAAATTACATCACTCCTTTCAATCCCTAATCTAGAGATTTTGTGAAAAATTGGTTCTTGCTATTCAGGGAGGTTAAACTTAACCCAAACACACAGATAAACCAGTGTGTGAATCTGTCCATAGATTTTCTCATGTGCAAATAACTACATTCCTGCAAGTTAGTTAACAAAACATCAGCTTGAAGCATGATGGGAACTGAATGTGACTTTCCTCTGGACAAACACTGAGAGACACTAAATATTTAGCCAGGAGACTGGTTGTTGTGTCCTGTTTGTCTCTGTTTCTTGTAGCAGTACGTCAGTATTGTAAACAGTGCTTCAGTGTGTTTCCTGATATTTATAACAACGGCCCAGTTACAGACGACTTTAAACTCTGTACTGCGTTAGCAGGAGTGCAAGAACAGCTGGCAACAGGCGGGACTCTCTGGTTTTCAGACCTTACACTTCCAGACTCCACCTGGATAATTCCTGTGTGCTTAGGGCTCATTAATCTGCTTATCACTGAGGTATGTACAATGTGCAGCTTAATGTGTAAAACTAATTATGTGTTTGGTTGTTGGATGATGAGTGGAGGGATGAGGGTAGAGGGGTGGGTTGGGTTGGAGCTGGGTCGGTGGGTTGGGCTTGGGGGTGGGTGTAATGAGTGGCGGGGTGTGGCTGGATGGATGGATGGATGGATGGATAGGTTAGGTGTATGAAGGGATAAGTGGGTGAGCGAGTAGATACGTAAGTGGATAGTTTAGTGAATGGGTGGGTGGGAAGATGGATGGGTGGGTGGATAAGGTGGTTGGATGAGTGGGAGGTTGGGCTCATTAATCTGCTCATCACTGATGTATGTGCAGCTTTATAAAGTGTAAAAACTAATTATGTGTTTGGTGGTTGGATGGGTGGGTGGAGGGATGAGGGTGGAGTGGCTCGAGGGGTGTACATGAGTTTAATGAGTGCCGGGGTGTAACTGGTTGGATGGATGGATGAGAGAATGGATGGATGGTTGGGTAGATGGATAAGTGAATGTATGGGTGAACGGATAGATGGATGGATGGATGAGTAAGTGGATGGGTGTGAAGATGGATAGGTGAATGGATGGGTGTATGGTTGAGTGGGTGGGTGGCTCTATGAATGTACTGTATGTATGTATGTGTGGATGGATGGATTCTCAGTTAATGGCTAATAGTGACGATCTGTTTTGTTGTATTTTTTCAGATATTTGCTTTAAGGAGGCTAGAATCTTCCAGATTCCAGAAGTATGTGACCAATTTCATCAGAGGAATCTCTCTTGTTATGATTCCTATATCTGCTACTGTTCCTTCTGTAAGTTATCCAACAGTGTTAGTATGTGATTGTTAAGACTCAAGTGTATGAAGATTACCTACTTTATTTTTTTAATATTCTAAATAGTTTTATCCATGTTAATTACAGCTTAGAGTAGACATCCCAGCTCTTTACTAAATGTATGTAGAGATTGACTGTAAAAATGCAGCATGATTTTCAAGCATTTAAGAGAAATATACAAAACTTTGCAGACATTATTTAAGCATCACATTCTAAAGCAGCACAGAAAATAAGAAAATAAGTCAAATTGAAATAAAATTACCAAAAAAAGTTTTTTATATTGCCCAGCCCAGGTTTTAAACATTGATGTATCTGCATACCAGATCTACCCTCGTTAGCAAAGCTAGTGATCTGTTGTGTCTTCATCCACCGACATAAGACATAAACACAAGATACACACATGCTTTGTACCTCTCACCTTTAAAGTGAACATTTCTGATATTTTATCAAATTGTTAACACCAGGATCATCTGTAAATGTTACTAGTGATCCTAAGATTTTACACACTGAGGCCCCATTGTGCATCTAGTGAATGTTTACTGCTTGGAAACAGATCAGTCTGATCTCAAGGCTCAGACATAATCTGATAATGGAGGGTCTACATACAATAAGTCAGTCAGTAAGAAAATTGCTTTTTGTAACGTTCTATGGAAAACATCCCGACATGTGACGTTGTACCCTTATCTGGTTGTAACCTGGAAAAGCTGCACCTGAGAAAATATCCGACTGGCAAAATTACGTTCAGTATTTTTGAATAAATAACATGCTTGTGTGATGTCATATTGTCTGAAAATGCAACATGATTCACTGTAGAATCTCTTTGTTTAGGAGTAAGCGAACCTCTTTTTTATTAATGTAATTTTTTTTGTGTTGAAGGCCACAAATTTCTGCCATTACAAAATCTTGTGGAAATAATTCCTTTAACCACAAAGTTGCTCAACCTTGCATTGATACATTTGGCTTTAAAATGGAAAACTTATGAAGCCTAAATAAATATAAGTATTAATTGGTGTCCATTTATTTTACCATCTACAGTAATGCCTCATGGAACATGCAACCGGCTTTCTTTCTAGTTTATTCATTTGTTAATTAATGAATTCATTCATTTTTAAAACTGAATTCCATAAGATTTGGATTAATTTATCACCATTTTCACATACAGTTCACTCTGCTTTACTTCTGTTTTTAGCTTTGTTGGAAATGGACAGTAATCGAAGTATTAATTAAAGATTTTGATAAATTTTTTTTAGACTGCCTGCCTGTTTTGAATGGTTTTTTTTTCATGTATATCATTCAGTCTCTGTTTTTTTCTAGTCGATGGCACTGTACTGGTTGAGCTCCAGCTGCGTTGGTTTGGGTCACAACCTCCTCCTGCGTTCTCCACGATTCCGTGCTCTTTGCAGAATCCCACCTACACGATCGGACTCTGACACACCCTACAAAGACATTGTGGCTGCCTTTGTCTCCAAATTTACTAAATAAATTTAAATAACAATTTTTATTTGTGATTTATTGTGATTCAAAACCATGGAGTTACAGTCCAGGTCATAAACATAGACATGATCTTTAGGGGTTTTTTTACCCCCACATTTGGTTAAAGCTTATGTACTATGCTGGCTTTACACATAAGGCATATTATTGTTTTTACACTGTTATCACTGTCCTGCCACTCAAGAAGAATGAGACACTTCCTTCAAAAACAATACAATTACCAGGAAGTTCTTTTCTTGCCATTGTTGCTTCAGCTTGCTTTTTGATGGTTGAGACTTAGAACATTGTAAAGTTGCTTCAAGACAATCTGCTACTAAAAAAAATATACCTGAATTAATGAACTTAAACAAAATGTAAGTTTCCACAGTCTGTTTGAGGTGTAAACTTATCTGCTGCAGTTGGTCCACTGATTTTTTAAGTCTACGGTAAAAAAAAAAAAAAAAAACAGCCATGTACCAGCTTTTAAAGCATTCTGTGCATTCTATTAACTGGCTGGCAGTTTTCTTATGTAGTGAAAAATAAGCAGTTGTCTGCAGAGCCAAAACTATCAGTTTGCTATTTATTTGATAGTTGCCACTTGATGTTTCCTGCAAATGTTGTAAAATTTACTTTTATGTGTAATTGGTTTGCACTGTGCTTTTAGAATCGTAATTAGACAAAAGTCAAATTACACTAGGCTTTTAGTGGGAATAGCAAGTGACACAGTTATTGGTTCATTGAATGTAACAAACAAAACAAACCCTTGAATCATGTTGTCATTATAGCAAAGACATACTGACGCCCTAAATCAGGCTGTGAGGTGCCTGGATGGCGCCCATTAAGCTGCTTTGTTGTGATTGTTAAAAGTATATAAACCTCTGTAGGGCTCCAACGAGTATTTAAAATGTTGTGGTAATTGAAGCAACACTGGTGTGTATTTTAAAATGTGTTATTTTAGAATTGATGACTAGGTCATCTCCAAACTGTTGCTACAGAAGGGAAAACGTTTTAGCGATTGTGTAAAAAAAAGAAAACTGAAAACAGTCACCGAAATAAAGATCTACACATGTTTAAGTAAATACTGTGCGTTTTTAATTATTAATATTCCAGATTTGACCAGTAGGCAAAAGATCCTACTTACAGTCTCTTGTCCTATTAATGCTTAATGTCATTATCTTTGTTACCCATGTTTGGTAGAAACAAAAGAACAGAGGACGATTCCTATTCTGAGTCATCAGTGTGGACTCTTTAATTTTCTGAAGTCTAGAAACTTCCAGATCAGTAAAAGCTCCTGTCTGTCTAAAATGTTTCACATCATGGACAAACTGCTGGGTGTTTTCAAAAGAATCTTCAATTCGCGTCCCTTTCTAGATAGATAGACTTTGACCTTTGTCTTTTAAAACCGCTTAATTTAACCAAAATTACATTTCTATATGCAGTAAGACAAAACTCTGAAAACAGTCACCGAAATAAAGATCTACATGTTTAAGTAAATAGATAGATAGATACCGATATATTACATTCTGTAATTGTAGAAATACAATGTGCATCTATTTTCTTCTATTGTCTGTTCTTATTAAATCAGAAATAAGAGTATGCCATTTTTTTTCAATTATTTACATAACCTACCATTTACCAAACACAGTCAGCTTATAATTTTATAAACAAAAAGTCTGCTCATAGATGTATATAAACTGGAAACCTCATAGGTGAATAGGGAAGTTCCGTGTGTGTGCAAGCGTCTGTGTTCTGAGGTCAGAATCCAGTAATTTAATCTAAAAAATATACCCCTGAAATGTAATAAATCTAACTCTGTGTGGATGTGTGTGTGTATGCGCAAGCGAGCGTGCTCTTTCCCATGTGCGATCATTGGCACGTTTGATATATATGAGACCTGTCAATGTAAATGGAGAGTACTGGAGTGTTCAGCTTCAAATCTTACAAGGATTTTTTACATGCAGCAGACACTGCTTCCAGTACATTATTCATCATTATTTAGACTGCAGTTCTAAAGGTGCCACTTTTATGTCCTTATAATTGGAGCGGATTACCACGGCAACAACTTCTTCCTATTATGTGCTCAAATTCGTCGGAGCTTTTTTTTCTTGTCGTTGCTTTGCCACGTCTCTCGATTAAACATTACCCCATTTTCCAACCGTGTAGCTGACACGCTTATTGAGCACAACCTGTTCGCTTTGCAAGGCTGATGCATCTCATTATGAGCACCTGCTGAAGGGTGTACTCGAACATGTTGGCTGGGGCTTCTACCTGCTGCGTTTAGCGTACTGCCACCAAGAGTTGCCAAGGGCAGCACCAGACGATACCCTGCATGTTAACAAAACTGACCTACCCTCCTGAGACGGCATGATGGGAGTCATAAATCATTCACTGGGCATGTACTTGATTTCAGCCTTTTTTTAGCGCTTCTGGCACAAACATGCTGGGACAGTTGAATAAACTAGCATGTGAGCTTTTGTGTCGTGTTTATATTTTGTATAATGTTCATTTTGAATAAAAGGATCAAATTGGGTAATTAAACAATTATAGGTGGGATGTATTTGGAGAAATCTAAATTGTACCTATTAGAGCTGGCCTCATTTAGAGCTATATTTCTGAGTTTTATTTCTCAGTTATATCAGGACCTCTCGTGTAGTTTTCATTATAATACGGGTAGCTCAGCTTGGCTGGGCTGTTTGTCCGTGATCTTATTGAAAATAAAGCACGGTTTTGGCCACTTCACATTTGTATCAATTCAATACAGTATTTCAAAGGATAAAATACAGATTAATATGAACAGTGAACCTATTTTTTTTTTTTAATATTTTTTATGTTCTATAATATACTAGCAGTTTTTAATCGTTAGAGAAAATGGTATCCTGTTACACAGCGATCAGTGTTAAAAACCAGACTAGATTACGATGACCAGTTTCCCAACAATTTGCTTTCAATAAAGGCGTTTTTTTTATTAATTTAATTTTTTTTTTTATTATAAGGTGTTTTGGAATCGTTTATAAAAGCAATAAGTCAGCTTTGCGTTGTGCCTAACATTATTCACAATAATGCACAACCTTGAGTGTTTTATTACTTTAATATAAACAAACTGGTTCAAAACTATTTATTACTTAAGATTAAGGTTTTTTTCTCTGTGGCATTTGGTTAAAACAAAACTAAATTTAAATTTAAAATAATACATTTTAATTGGAGTTTAATCATTAGAACAAAACTTATATACGTGTATACACATTTTAAAACGTAATTCTTAAATCTTGTCCTATGGAGTTTAGTTGTTTTCAAAAATGGTAATTGTTGTGTAAAGTAAATTAAATTAACCATGTATTGAACTGTTTATATATTTTTTTACTTGTTTTCATTAGTTTCTTAATTGATCTGTCTCACCACAAGGTTTCTGCAAAATAATCATTTGTTAGACTTTCCTCTCGGTCATAGAGTGTAGGAATTATTAAAATAATTTAATTTGTCTAAGTTTAATTTAAATATGTCCAAACTAGAGCATTTTGCTTTATCCCTATAGCTTGCTGGTGCCTGTCCACGTTTAAAAAAAAAAAAAGATCTTGTTTTATCTAACACCCTTGTCTTACCTTTGTTTGGGATTTTAACGCTGCATTCCTTTTTTTTTTTTTACTTTTTACCTCTTACAATATTTTAGAATTTCCTTGTTTTGGCTTGTATTCTTTATGCTTTGGTTGGTCACATTTCCCCATCACCACCGTGTCGCTGAATCCAAATTGTGTTGCGTTTTGCATTTTTATCTTTTTTCTTGGCATTTAACTACCTTTTGCTGAATGTACCATGTTCTTTTTTTAATAAAATGCTTAGTTAACTAGTGCCATCCAGGGGCAATGGGTGTCAATATGTATACATTTGGTGAGAATCTGACAAATATCACACCAGCTTTTTTGTGCTGCAGAACAGTGGCATTTGTACATATATTAGACTCGGTATGAACAGTTAATATCCCCCGTATATAAACACAACAATATAAACTAAAGAATAAAAAAAAAAACTGTAACTTTTTACTGATGAGCAATCAGGTTTTGGACCACCCATACATGCATTATTTTTAAAGAACTGCAAACCTACATGTACTTTATGACTTGATTTAAATGTTTACAGCTTGAATTGGTGTTCTTGTTTACTTTGAAGTTCTTTTACTGAAAGTTATTTTTATCACCCCTCTTTTCAAAAGCTCCCGCTATTCTTTGATGATACTGATTCTTTGAACTGTCTACCAGCTGTTTCTTTAAAACCTCATTTTATCCTCCCAGAATCTGGAAAAGTTCTGTGTTCTGTGCACTTTCAACTTAACTGGCTTTCATGTAACCCTAAATCTGTGACAAGCATTAGATGATTTGTGAAACTAAATCAAACCAAATTCAAATAACAGAGTAGCCAGATAACAGGCATCACTTTCTTTTCTAAATAAAATGTATGTTCTTTAGGAAACAGCAGCTGAGAGCTTTACAAAGAAAGTGTAGATTACATTATGTGGCTATTGGAGGAAGATTGCATGAGCATCTCACTCTAAATATAGCCAATGTGGAATAGGATTTAGTGAGTGGGTTTGCCTGCCAGGTATAGCGGAATGACGACACACAGCTGTGCACTGTAAAGTATATATACAGACACACAATGGCCAGCAGCTGTTGAGTCATAGTGGTATCTGAATTACCACATTCTGTCTCCCTGGGTGTTTTGGCCCTTTGTGATCTTTGACTTCTGATCCCAAATTCTGATTCCAAAACTTCAATGTTTTCCTTTTAGAACACCAAAAATCATTTTATCTCTGTGTCTAAAGGTCTGGGGAATACACCATCTCTTATTCACATTGCATTGGGCATGTGTGTGTCGGTTAATCAGGACTTTGCACAATCCAACTAACAAAGAATAAATCAATCGAGGTGCATAAAATGAGACAAATCGCTTGACTGTCAATACTTGTTACTAACTGATGAGACCAAATCAAAGTGAGTGTTTGTTATAGAATTTTTTTAAAGAGTCAGGTAACAGTTACATTTAGTCATTTAGCGACCTTCAAATGAGATAACAACACAGTAAGTAGCTAATTTGTAGTATCATCAAAACCTGCGCATTATTAGATCTGGCTCTATTTTATTTATTTTTATTTAAATTTTATATTCTATTTTCTATAGCTAGTGTTTGTGGAAGAGGTGTGTTTTTTGAAGCTGCTAAGTGAGTCAGCCTTACAGATGGTTTTGGGAAGAGCCACCATTTCACCACGATGAATAAAATGGAGCAAAATTTAGCACGATAATGAGTTGGAATCACCAGGCGACATTCCTTTCTAGAGTGCAGTGAATGAGTCAGAGTGTATTTATAAAAGAATAAAGGTAAAAGGGGGCAGATCCAAAGATTGTCCTGCAGTCCAGATTCAGTACCTTGTACTGAATGTGAGCAGCTAAAGGCAGTCAATGGAGCGAGAGGAGTAGTGGAGTGACATGAGTTCCCATGGGCTAATTAAACACGAGTTGGGATGCAGCATTTTGAACCAACTGTAAAGGCCTGATTGTGGAAGTTGGGCGACCGACAAGCAATGCATTACAATTATCTAGTCTGGATAGAATAAGGGCTTGGACCAGCAGCTGAGTAGCCTGTTCTCTTAGGAAAGTTCAGATTTTTATGATGTTCTACAGATGGAATTTGTAGAAACGAGCAGTTTTAGTGAGCTGATCAGAAAGTGTAAGATGATCGTTAATCGAGAAACCCAGATTAGGGACCAAGTCAGTTGGAGAGATTGTGGAGCCATTACTTTGGAAAGTTAGGTCATGATTATTGAGGGATTGGCTGGATTTATAAGTATGCAGTATTTGTCCATATTAAATTCAAGATGACTGGCCTTCATCCAATCAGATATGTCTGTGAGGTAGGCAAATATCCGATTTAAAAGACAAAATGAAGCTGAGTGTCATCAGTACCACAATGGTAAGAGAAACCATGTGACTTAATGCCGGTGCCCAGCGATAAATGAAAGTAGGAGGGGTACTGGGCTTTGTGGTCCTGCCTGTTGGATTGGAACGAAACCATTCAATTGCAGCATAAGAGAAACCTATTCTATTTTTCAGCCCTACAATTTAACAGTTATTTGTCAGCGATATAAACCATCGTAATTGTCAATGTAATGGTATTAATGTCAAAAGGCTATAGTGTGTGTGTTGTTTTAACAAATCCACACTGTTGCTTTAATTACCATGAAATTTGACATACTTTTCGAGTTTGGGGGGGGTTTCTGTGTACATTACTTTAAATGTTTAAGTTTTTTTTAACCATAATCTAAAATTTGACCTTATTATACTCAACAATTTTTTATTTATGCTGCCAATTATTCATTTGTGGGAGTTGTAGCTTAGGATGTTGTGGTTAGGATGTGGTTAGGATGTTGGACTATCAATCACAAGGTTGGGGGTTCAAATCCCAGGTCCACTGAAGTTGCCAATGTGGGTCCTTGAGCAAGACCCTTAACCCTAATTGCTCCCGGGTTCTGTGTCAGTCCTGTGTTCTGACCCCAATTAAGTTGGGGTATTTGTAAGTGGCTTTGGATAAAAGCGTCTGCTAAATAACTAAATGTAAGTGTCTCAATGTCTTCCTAACATCAGTACTGAGCAAGTTCATGCAGTTTAAAGCTGCAGTGTAAGTATTTGTTGTATATCTTTGTGCCAACGCCGCAGTAGGAGGTTGTGTTATTATACACCAGTGAGACGAATAAAAAAATTCTTGGAAACTGTATTTTTGGATGAAAGTATTTCTAAGGTTGGGAAAAAAACCCAAACGTGAACACTGGACTCAGCTGGCTATGTGTGTGTGTTTCCCTTGGCAGACCCTGTGTAATGGCGGGCAGCGCGACGTGCCAGTGCAAGGCCAGAATGGCGGCACGCATATGGGTGAGAGTGCAGACGGGGCAGAGGACTGGTGGACACAGGAGCACAGGAGGACGACGGGAAGGGCTCCGGACGCAGAGAAGGATTGCGCTCGCTCCGTCTCGCTGCTGGAGCAAAAACGCAAAGTGGTTTCTTCCAGCATCGATGTGCCACATGCCAGGTATGACTGCGGTGCACGGTCAGCGCCACACGCTGGCAAAAATAGAAAGTGTTAAAAGCAAAGCTGATGTGTGATCGTGTGGAGGTGGGCGATGCTGGGTTTTTTCCGTTTTCCTCCACCCACAGTGTGTATCCAGGGGGGGGGGGAGGTGCGGAGTAGAGTGTTCAAGGTGTTTACATGTAAACTGTAAGCAGTGAAATGCCAAGAGGAGAGAGACAGTGATGCAGCAATATTTATTGTTGGAGTACATTTGGATTTGTATTATTTGGTAAAAAGGGTCATAGGTGCAAACTATAAAACGTAGAAACTACAGTAAC
The DNA here is from genome assembly GCA_025769995.1 of Xyliphius kryptos. NCBI lineage: Eukaryota > Metazoa > Chordata > Actinopteri > Siluriformes > Aspredinidae > Xyliphius > Xyliphius kryptos. The sequence goes on along the minus strand of JAOUQT010337219.1, from coordinate 161 downwards.
CACAGTCTACAATTGTGAAACTAAAAGTCCATATATATGGTAAGTGGAGGAAATAAGACAATTCATGATCTATTGGCTGCTCTTAATTGCCCGTGTGTGTGTGTGTGTGTGTGTGTGTGTGTGTGTGTGTGTGTGTGTGTGTGTGTGTGTGTGTGTGTGTG
>JAOUQT010337209.1:0-13058 GCA_025769995.1 Xyliphius kryptos | reverse complement strand
TGCTATCTGTATCTCTGTTTTGTTTGTTTGTTCGTTTGCTTGTGGTGCGCTCTGTCCCTGTGTCTACCCCAGGTCCCAGCTCCCATCCTGGTGCCTACCCTCCATCACCTGCTCCTCCTGCATAAGACTGCCTCTGATTCTAAGTTTTCTAATAAACACATCATTGTCTCTGCATCTACGTCTCCTGACTTCTCATTATACCCAGTTTCTGACATAGTACCAATGTTAATACCGATTTTAATAGTGTTTTCAGTACTAAAGTTAGTACTGATGTAAGTATCGTTGTTAGTACCAATTTTAATGCTAAGTACTGTTTTTAAATTCTGTTAGTACTAATGTTAGTACCAATTATAATACTGCTTAGTACTGATGCAAGCACCACTTTTAGTACTAAAAAAAATACTGACATAAGTACTGTTTTTAGTTCTGTTAGTACCAATTTTAATGCCGATGTTGGTACTGATGCAAATACCACTTTTAGTATTGAAGCAAGTAGTATTAAAAAGTACTGACGTAAGTACTGTTTTTAAATTCTGTTAGTAGTAAAATTATGTTAAGGCCAATGTTAGTACTGATGCAAGTACCACTTTTAGTACTGATGTACCAACTTTACTACTGAAAGTACTGACATAAGTACTGTTTTTAGTTCTGTTAGTACCAATGTTAATACTGATAGTACTGTTTTCAGTACTAACGTTAGTACTGATGTGAGTATCCCTTTAAGTACTATGTTAGTACTGATGCAAGTACCACTTTTAGTACTGAAAGTACTGGCGTAAGTACTGTTTTTGTTTCTCTTAGTACCCATGTCAGTACCTATTTTAATGCCAATGTTAGTACTGATGCAAGTACCACTTTTAGTACTGATGATACTGATAAGTACTGTTTTTATTTTTGTTAGTACGTTAGTACCAATTTTAACACTGCTTAGTACTGTTAGTACTGATGTCAGCACCACTTTTAGTACTAAAAGTACTGACATAAGTACTGTTTTTAGTTCTGTTAGTACCAATGTTAGTATCGATTTTAATACTGTTTTCAGTACTAAAGTTAGTACTTATGTAAGTATCCCTTTTAGTACTATGTTAGTACTAATTTTAATGCAGATATTAGTACTGATACAAGTACCACTGTTACTACTGATATAAGTACCACTTTTAGTACTGGTGTTAGTACCAAATTTAATGCCGATGTTAGTACTGATGCAAGTACCACTTTTAGTACTGAAAGTAACGACATAAGTACTGTTTTAGTTCTGTTAGTACCAATGTTATCATTTTAATACTGATGTTAGTACCACTTTTAGTACTATGTAAGTACTGATTTTAATACCAAAGTTAGTTCTAATATAAGTACTGGTTTTAGTAACACTTTTAGTACTTAGAGTACGGACATTAATACTGTTTTTAGTTCTGTTAGTACCAATGTTAGCGCCGATTTTAATACTGATGTTAGTACTGTTTGTACCAACTTTATTGCCGATGTTAGTACTGATGCAAGTACCACTTTTAGTACCAATGTAAGTACTGTTTTTAGTACTGATTTTAATACCAACATAAGTACTAATGTAAGTACCACTTTTAGCATTGAAATTATTGCCATAAGTTGGCTGTTAGTACCAATGTCAGTACCGCTTTTAATACCAAATGTTAGTACTGATAAGTGCCGCTTTTAGTATCAACAATGGAATTGATGTAAGTAGTTTTAGTACTGTTAGTATCAATGTTAGTACTGATTTTAATACTGATGTTAGTATTGAAGTACATACTTTTTTGAGTACTGTTTTTAGTACTGATTATTGTACTGTTAGTACTGAGGTATCATTTTTAGTACCAATGTTAGTACCGGTTTTAATACCAATGTTAATTTTGATGTAAGTAGGTTTTACTACAAATGTAAGTTCTAATTTTGATACTGTTTTTAGTACTTGTGTTAATACCGATTTTATTACCGGTTTAAGTACTGACTTTGATACTACTGTTCTGATTTTAATACTGGTGTTAATATCGATGTTAGTACTAGTATTAAAGATTTGGTATTAGCACTATTATGAACATCAATACAAGTATGGTGTGTACAGTGTAGTATTCTGTTCAGTGGATAATCAGGAGAAATGGAATCAGGTAGTTTTAATATATTATAAAAAGTAACACCATGTTTTATAGATATTTTAAATATTTAAAACAACATAATAGATTAAAAAAAGAAATAGAAATGATTCCTTTACAGTGGATACAGAGTAAAGTATATTACCTCACTTCCTTTGGGACCAACGAGACCGATGGGACCCTGAAATCACCAGTATACAGAGTTAAAGCTTTAAATGATCAGTTTAGCAGTTTTATAAAGCCATAAATTTAGCTGGCTGGTTTTCACTTTTAATACTTTTATGCTTAAAGAATGAAGACAAAACCCCAAAGTGATGCGACATTATATAATTTTTACGTTTCAGAATCACATTTAGACACTAAATACGGGCAAAAACGAAAGCAACAAAATAATGTCTGACGTCAGTGCTCTGTGTGAATATCATTTAAAGACAATCGTCTAATGTACTGATCTTCAGTAAGCCGCCAACAGCGCATTACACAGCTGGATTTATGGCGTGGTGTCATTGTGTCTTTGTTATTATGATGGAGAAGAAGAATCTTGCATCTGAACCACCCAGATAGTTTTAAGAAGCAACAATCAGAAATTCTATGACATATGGTTTATTTTTTATTGGCTCTGTACTTACAGAAAAATACAGTGCACATTTTAAAAAAACTAGATTTAGTCAGAAACAAATTAGCTGGACCACATGTCTTTTTTACCTGATCTCCTTTGTGTCCTGTGTGACCTTTAATTCCTCGAGGACCCATTAAACCAGGATTTCCTTTGTCGCCCTGCGTAGGACATTTATAAAATCCAAACCTAAATTTCATCCTTCAACAGATAAATCAGCTGCCATATAGTTATTTACATTCATTAAACTCACCGGTTCTCCTTGAGGTCCCATCTGTCCAATTGGACCTGGTTTACCCGGGTCACCCTGAAAAAAAAAAAGATTACTATAGTTACTATAATAAATCAATTTATGAATTTGATTATAGAAATGTACGTACAGTTGCTCCTTTAACGCCAGGAATGCCATCAGCTCCCGGAGTTCCAGCTTCACCCTGAAACGATGACAATTACATCAATATTAACATTAATACTTTCAGTAATAATAGAACTTACAGTAGTAACAGTACTAGCATTAGTATGAAAATCAGTTCTAACATCTGTAATAACTACCAACATTGGTACGAAAATCGGTACTAACATCAGTAATAACAGTACTTACATTAGTACGAAAGCCAGTACTAACACCCTTATGAAAATCGGTACTGACATCAGTACTAACAGTACTTATGTGTATGAAAATCAGTACTAACATTAGTACAAAAATCAACGCTAACATCGGTACTAACAGTACCAGCATTAGTATGAAAATCAGTACTAACAGTACCAGCATTAGTACGAAAATCAGCACTAACATCTGTAGTAACAGTACTATCAGTACCAGAATTAGTATGAAAATCAGAAAAAAAGTACCAGCATTAGTACGAAAATCTGTACTACATCTGTAATAACAGTACTAGCATTAGTATGAAAATCAGTACTAACATCTGTAGTAACAGTACTACCATCAGTACGAAAATCAGTACAAACAGCAGCAATAACAGTACTAACATTAGTACGAAAATCAGTACCAACATTACCAACATAGCACGGAAATCAGTACTAAGATCTGTAATATCAGTACTAACATCAATAGTAACAGTACTAACATTTTTACTAAAATCAGTATTTACATTATTACGAAAATCGGTACTAACATCCGTAATATCAGTACTAACATTAGTACGACAATCAGTACTAACAGTACCAGCATTAGTATGAAAATCAGAAAAGAAAAGTACCAGCATTAGTACGAAAATCTGTACTTCATCTGTAATAACAGTACTAGCATTAGTATGAAAATCAGTACAAACATCTGTAGTAACAGTACTAGCATTAGTATGAAAATCAGTACAAACATCTGTAGTAACAGTACTAACATTAGTATGAAAATCAGTACGAACGGTACCAAAATAGTACGAAAATCAGTACTAAGATCCGCAATATCAGTACTAACATAGCACGAAAATCAGTACTAACATCCGTACTCTCAGTACTAACATTAGTACGAAAATCAGTACTAACATTACCAGCATTAGTACGGAGTTCTGTACTAACATCTGTAATAACAGTATTGGCATTAGTAAGGAAATCAGTACTAACTGTACTATCTGTAGTAACAGTACTAACATTATTACAAAAGTCAGTATTAGCATCCGTAATAACTGCTAACATTAGTAGTAACAGTATAAACATTAGTATGAAAATAAGTACCAACAGCAGTTGTGACAGTACTAACATTAGTGCGAAAATCAGTACTAACGTCAGTAGTACAGTACTAACATTAGCACGAAAATCAGTACTAGCATCAGTAGTAACAGTACTAACGTTAGTACAAAAGTCAGTATTAACATTAGTATGCAAATCAGTACTAACATTAGTACGAAAATCGGTACTAACATCTGTATTACCACTATTAACATTAGTACAAAAATCGGTACTAACAGCAGTAGTGACAGTACTAACATTAGTGTGAAAATCAGTACTAACGTCAGTAGTAACATCACTAACATTAGTAAGAAAATCAGTACTAACATCCATAATAACAGCTATTAGTAGTAACAGTACAAACATTAGTACAAAAATCAGTACAAACATTAGTACGAAAATCAGTATTAACATCCGTGATAACTACTAACATCAGTAGTAACAGTACTAACATTAGTAAGAAAATCAGTACTAATATCCGCAATAACAGTACAAATCAGTACTATCAGTAGTAACAGTACCAAGATCAAGTCCTAAGAATAATACTATCATCAATACTTCCTTTAATACTAACATTTTTACCAACATGAATTCTTACAACACTTCAGTACCTACATCAATACTTGCATTAATATGAATAATAGAACTAACACCAGTACTTTCGTCACTAGTTACACTAATCAGTACTATCAGTACTAGACAATAATACTTATATCAGTACTTACATCAAAATTTGCAATAGTACTAACATCAATACCAACATCAGTACTTACAATACATATCAATACTAATATCAATACTAATAATAGTACCAACATCAATATTATCAATACCAACATGACTACTACCCTCAGTACTAACATCAGTAGTAAAACTACAGACCTCAATACGAACATCAGAAATAACATCAATACATTCGTTAATAGTACCAACATCAATATTAACATCAATACATACATCACTACCAACCTCAATACCAACAATGATACTTACCATTAATACTAAAATCAGTATTTACATCACTACCAACCTCAAAACTATTAGTACTAGCATTATTACTTGCAATAATATCAATATCAGTATTTACATCATTACCTACATCAATACTGATATTAATACTAACATCACTACCAACATCAGTACCAGCATTATTACTTACATTAATACAAATATTAGTACTAACATTAGTACCAACATGACTACCACCTTCAATACTATCAATACATACATTAATACTAAAATTTGTAGTAACATCACTACAGACCTCAATACTAACATCAATACTTATGTTAATACTAACAATAGTACCAACATCAATATTATCAGTACTTACATCAGTACCAACATCAATACAAGCATTAATACAAACATCACTACTTCCCTTGACACTTTTATAAATACTATCAGTACCAAAATCGATACTTACATTAATACAAACATCATTACCACCCTCAGTTCTAACATCAATACTTACATAAATACTAACATCAGTACTAAAAATACTTACATTAATACTGAAATCAGTATTTACATCATGACTTACATTAATACTAACATAACTACCAACCTCAATAATACCACCAGTACTTACATTAATACTATCATTATTTACATTAGTACTTGCATTAATACTGACATCAGTACTCACATAAGTTATTAAATCAATACTATCAGTACTAACATCAATACTTACCCTAATACTAACATCATTACCAACCTCAATACTAACATCAGTACCAGCATTAATACAGACATCAGCGTTTACATCATTACTTACCCTCAATACTAACATAATTACCAACGTTAATACTAACATCAGTACTTACAGCAAAACTTACGTTAATACTATCAGTATTTATATCAATACTAACATAACTACCAGCCTTAATACTAACATCAGTACTTACAGCAATACTTACATTAATACTATCAGTATTTATATCAATACTAACATAACTACCAGCCTTGATACTAACATCAGTACTTACATTAATATTTACAATAATACTATCAGTATTTACATCAATACTAACATCAGTACTAGCATCAACACTTAACTTACATCACTACCAATTTCAATAGTAACATCAGTACTTACTTTAATACTAATATCAGTATCAACATTACTATTTACATCAGTAAAATATTTTAATTTGGTTTAAAAGATGTTTAAAATGTTTTTATTAAAAGACAGAACTCGGAGGTGATCATCCCAGATTTTAATTTGTGTTTGAAATGTGAGGTTTAAAGAACGTACTGTTTTTCCAGGAGGACCCAATGGACCCACCGGGCCTTCGGTCCCAGTGTCACCCTGTAACACACAAACGCACAATGATGACCACAACCCACTGCAGACATGTTTAATAACTTAGAAATAAAGACATTCACTTCTTACCTTTTGACCAACAGGTCCCACAAGTCCCTGCTTTCCTGGTAAACCCTGCAAATGGGCATCAGAACAGTCGCTGCATGAGACACTGCTATGACATCACTATGCCTGTATGCGTACGCTGTACTGTATATAAAAGAGCGGTATTTACAGGAATTCCCACGACACCTCTGACTCCTCCGGGTCCAGGTATTCCAGCTTCACCCTGTTACACAAACATGCTCTTTTGTCTACAACATGTCACTGTTTCGATGAAATAATGAGCTGAAGCTCAAAACACTCACCTTTTCTCCATCCAGACCTGGTGCTCCATCAACTCCATTTTTCCCAGCTTCACCCTTCAACACACACCTGCATGAGCCTTCACATACCAGTCATAATCTGTAAACAGGATTATCAATCAGCTCTCTACTCACTGGTTCGCCCTTAAGTCCAGGGGGGCCTTGTTCTCCTGGAGAACCTACAGCACCCTGCACAGTAACGAGAATGAAAGGAGAACATTTTAAAACATGAGCTGGCATCTCACTGAACCTGACAGAAAACACTATGCTTACATGATCTCCTTTAGGCCCCTCGGGACCGTCCCGTCCTCGGACGCCTTCAACACCCTGTCGCACACAATGTCACGCCGGTGAGGTACAGTATGATGTCACAACGCACTTCAATCAACACAACATCACATCTAGGCGTACAAAATCAATGTATGGAAAACTTTTATTACTGATTCAGGTACAAATACGTGTAAGTGAGTACCGGTGATCCTGGGGGCCCCGTTGGTCCTGGGATGCCATTAAATCCTGGAGGACCCTGTGAACAGAGGCAGCAAACTATAATACATATGTCCACGTTTATAAAGTAGCTCATGAACAGATTTGGGATCAGTAAGTGGGTATCGTTTTAAATTTAAAAATGTATTATTGGAAGTAAAGAGGTATTATTAGGCCCAACGCAATACAGTTACACCTCCATCTCGTGATTTATTCAGAATAATCCACTACCTTGAGTTTGTTATTGCTTTTATAAGACGGTTACAAACACATCTATATCTGTAAAACCCACAGTGCCCTGATTAAATTGGGCACTTACACTCACCTCACAATCTTCAAATTTGGTAGAGATATATAGGAGAACCTCTACAGTCAAAGGGATATCAAAAATTTCAAAAAACTCCCACGGGGAACCACCAGGGGACCCAAATCCAAATATGGGCCCTACTCTAATTGGTCACTTCCACACATCCCACAAACTTCAAATTTGGCAGAGATGTCCAGGATTGTTTCTACACTCATAGAGATGTCAAAAATTCCAAAAAATTCCCAAGGGGGGCCCACCAGGGGACCCAATCCAAAATACGGGTCCTGCTTTAATTGGATATTTCCATGCACATCACATACTTCAAATTTGGCAGAGATGTACAGGACGACCTCTACGCTCATAGAGATATCAAAATTCCCAAAAATTCCCACGGGGGGTCCACCAGGGGACCCAATCCAAAATGTGCTTCGCAATGACTATTAACAAATCTCAGGGTCAGTCTTTCAAATTAGTCTCCGTAGCAACGCACGGGTAGTCGGCTAGTTATAATAATCAAACTAATAAAAAAACAAGGTTGGTAATTGCGTTTATTGAAAGCAAACTCGTTACTAATCTGGTCCTCTGTGATGTAATTTAAAGTTTTTAAAGCGACCGGCAGTTAACAGGTTTCCGGTCACTGTTGCCACCTCCTCAGTAAGGAAAGGAGTTATTGGCTGTCCTTAAAGTCGCTGAATGATCTCATCGCTTAATTTGCATAATAGTTCCTTTGCATGTTTAAAGAATAAACATTGTGGGACAGATACACCGTAAATCTGTGAGAACTACAAATGAGCTCTAATTGAATGGTTTTAATGCTTTTTATGGACCCACATTATATTACTTATTTTTATGTCAATTACATAAATACATTTTTGGATACCACGTAGGGGGAGGTAGCTCAGTGGTTAAGGTGTTGGACTATCAATCAGAAGGTTGTGGGTTTGAATCCCAGGTCTACTAAAGTTACCAATGTGGGTGCTTGAGTAAGACCCTTAACCCTCATTGTTCCAGGGATTCTGTGTGTGACCCTGTGTGATAGTTGTAAGTCGCTTTGGATAAAAGCGTCTGCGAAATGTCAAGGAAAACTAAATAAATGTTTACAAGGAGAGCGACTGACACTGTGTTTGATATATTTGGTCATTTATCAGACACTTTTATTTAAAGTGACTTACAAATATCCCAATTTAATTGGGGTCAGAACACACTTTTTGACTTACCACATTATTTTACCTAAAATTAAATTCCAATGTGCAGTAACACAATGTTAATAAAATAAAGAAAACAAATATTTACACATTTTTAAGGAAACTCTGGTGTGAAGCCGAGCTCATCAACGATAACGGATCACAATGCTTCCCTGCAGCTCTACACTGATTTAAAAGTGTCAAAGTCATTGATGACAATTATAAAAATTTAAATCAATTAAAATTCTTGATCTAATCAGCCGGCTGAAGATCCTAATCACATCACAGTCTGTCATTTGTGCAACTTTGTTCTTTCTACTGATGTATACAGGCATTGTGCTCTGTCCTAGTATTAAATCCACCAGTTAACACTTAAACTTTTGTTTAATGACAAACTTAAAACCAAGGATAAAAAACTGTGGTGTAAAAATTCCGTTACGCGCTTTTAAAACAGAACTTAAGATGATACATAACAGACAGGGTTACAAACAGAATCCCTGGAGCAATTAGGATTAAGGGCCTTGCTCAAGGGCCCACACTGATATTTCAGTAGACCTGGGATTTGAACCCTCAACCTTCAGATTGATGGTCCACGCTCTAACCACTGAGCTACCACTCCCTGAAGATAAATTCATTTTTATTTACATCTCTGAGCGCTGAGAGTGTTGTGGAAAGGGGCTCATGGATAGAAACTAAAAAACATGTGGGTCTCCAAAAAACTCCACCACCACCAAAAAGTTGACAGATTTGGCGCTAGTTTCCCTTAAAAAAAAAAAAAAAGTCCCTAAATATTGTAAGAAAATCACTAAGAAGGCAACAGTGTCGGGTTTCTCTAAAAATGAAATACAGCCGTCTAGTGGCCAAATTACAAAACATATATTTAAAGAAAAAAAAAAAAAACATCAGGAAAACAATATATTGTACATCTATTCCAATCACAAATAAAGACTAAATGATCCCGTACCCGATCTCCTTTGTCTCCATGTTCTCCTGGATAACCAATCGGTCCACGTTGACCCTGAAAAATGTTAAAGCAGTTTACATAATTATGTTTTCATGGACAATAGTACATTGTTACATACTGTCGCTATAGTACCGTACTGTCGCTATAGTACCGTACTTCGACTAAGAACCAACCAAAAGTGTGTGAGGACTAAAGCTACACACCGGTGAAGAACTAGTTAAGAGTAAAATGTGATGAGGCTGCACCTTATTAGTTTCATCTTTAACTAACATTTTTATTCGTAAATAAATAAAAACCTTTAATACAAATATTCAGTATATTAATATAATATAAATATTTAAAACTCTACATATTATATTAGAAAAACCAACAAACTTCTACATATTAATGAAGGTTAATGTCAGGGTGCATAAACACACATCAATAAGGGAAACTACAAAGGCCTTACATCCTCTCCTGGACGTCCAGTAGGTCCAGCCTCTCCCATCACTCCTCGCTCTCCCTGTAAGAGGAACGACATCAGGTGATAGAAACCAACAATGTGTCCCACTGAACATCACAAAAACATTGTATTAAAATAAAAGATAAGGTTTTATATCAGTACAAATGAATAACAGCGAATTCCCCACCTTTTCACCTGCAGCACCTGCAAGACCATCTGCACCAGGGAGACCTCTGTGTCCCTGAGGAACGAGCACCGAACAATTAGGAGTACTGCTACACAGATGATGCACCATAATTATAATTAACCTTCTTTTAAAGCTTATAAAGAGTCAGGGTGGAAAAAATATGACTTTAAAATGATCAATGAGCAAAAAAAGATGTTTTCTCATTCGTTTGATGAAACATGGGATGGTACGTGGGGTGATACATGGGGAAGTTAATGGAGAAATATGTGGGGAGCTTCATGGAGAGATACGTAGAGAGCATTGTGGCATGAAACATAGGGAGATACGTGAAGTACTTGGTGGGGAGCTTAATGGGGAGATACGTCGAGAGCTTATTGTGGGTGATACGTGGGGAGCTTAATGGAGAGATATGTGTGGAGTTTCATGGAGTGATACATGGAGAGCTACGTAGAGAGCTTAGTGTGGTGATACGTGGAGAGCTTCATGAAGAGATACATGGGGAGCTTCGTGAAGAGATACATGGGGAGCTTCGTGAAGAAATACATGGGGAGCTTCGTGAAGAAATACATGGGGAGCTTCGTGAAGAGATACATGGGGAGCTTCGTGAAGAGATACATGGGGAGCTTCGAGAAGAGATACATGGGGAGCTTCATGAAGAGATACATGGGGATCTTCATGAAGAGATGCATAAGGAGCTTCGTGAAGAGATACATGGGGAGCTTCGTGAAGAGATACATGGGGAGCTTCGTGAAGAGATACATGGGGAGCTTCGTGAAGAGATACATAAGGAGCTTCGTGAAGAGATACGTGGGGAGCATGGTGGGGTGCATAATGGAGAGATATGTGGGGAGCCTCGTGAAGAGATGTGGAGAGCATTGTGGAGTGATACGTGGAGAGCTTGGTGGGGTGCATAATGGAGAGATAAGTGGGGAGCCTCGTGGAGAGATGTGGAGAGCATTGTGGAGTGATACATGGGGAGATACGTGGAGCGCTCAGTGGGTGATACATGAAGAGCTTGTTAAAGAGATACGTGAGGATCTTCATGGAGCGATACTTGGAGAGATTCAGTGGAGCTGGGATTTGAACCCACAACCTTTTGATTGACAGTCCAACACCCTAATCACCGAGCTACCACTCCCTCAATATGTGGGGTGATACGTGGAGAGCTATGTGGGGTGATACATGGGGTGATGCATGATTGCACATAAGGATTAGTAGATGATTGGATTGAGGTCCAAAACGTTTACCTTCATGCCTGGCAGACCTGGAAGACCCTGGGGTCCAGCAGGACATATCGTCTGACACTGCAGAAACATACAACAGTGTCATTCCTGAGACAGCATCACCAGCATCCAGTACACAGTAAACACAACTCAGTCAATGTAAGGTCCAGTCCGTTCTCTGACATCAGAACAATCAGGTTCTACATCCAAACTGGACTGTTGGTTTGTTTAATGGTACATAATAAGAGGATGTATGTACTCACAGGCTCACCGCTTTCTTCAGGACTTCCAGAACCTGGAGGCCCCTATACATACGAGGAATTAGAACACAGTCACTCAGATGCATTTATATAAAGGATACAGATGTATGCATTCACAAACATTCATTATAAAAAGAATAAACTGCAGAAACCACATTCAGAGTAAAAACGTGGCTTGTAGTTGGAGGTCGTTACTCGATTTCAGAATAAATCCTTGCCTTTACAATCCGTTGTCACCAATGTGACCACTGAGTGGCGCTAAAGGACACTGTTGGATGAATTGGTGCAGAATTTCCTGAAGTGACACTGAATAAGTTCACAGTGAGGACGTGACCAGGCTTGTGGAGAACATGTGAGAAATGGCTCTTTGAAGCTGTGAGTTCCGTTGAAGTTCAGACTTCAGGGTTCTGATTAAACGCCACCACCGAGTCCAAAACTCATGGGAATGTGCTGCTGATAATACAAAATTCTAACAAAATGATTGTCTTACTGGTGGTCCTGGTGGACCGGGGGGTCCCGGAAGACCATTGAGCCCTCTTGTCCCTGGTGGACCCTGTGGAAATGTCATAAAATAAAGACGTGAAACACTTTAGCAGCATTGAAGGCGCATGTATCTATAGGTTTATCTATGTTGCTGTTTATCCATACGATTCACCAAAAGACCGTCTTCTTTTTTTTTTTAAATAATATAATAAATTTCTTTTATATAGCAATTTACATTTCATGCAAACATCAAAGCGCGACATCGTGGGTATCAGAAAACATTAAAAACAATTACACTGCTCAAAAAAATAGCGGGAACACTTAAACAACACAATGTAACTCCAAGTAAACCACACTTCTGTAACACCAACCTGTCCAGTTAGTGTGCAACACTGATTGTGAATCAGTTTCACTTGCTGTTGTGCGAATGGAACAGACAACA
>JAOUQT010337202.1:0-13058 GCA_025769995.1 Xyliphius kryptos | reverse complement strand
ATTTATCATTTTAATTTACAGTTTTTTAGATAATTCCTCAAAAAAAAAAATATTCACAAAATATTTTCCTCTATCAAAACTGCAGACAATGTTTGAAAGCTTGTGACGCTGAGTGAAGAGTATTAAGGAAAGAAATTATATAACCAGGTTTTGGAGACCAAATACAGTGAACTGTGTTTAGGGTGGAGCTAATTAAAAAAACGGCCTCTCCCTTAATTTGTCCAAACAGTTATATGTCATCAGCACTAACACATGCAGGAACTATGCTGAGGTTCATGAAAATCCAGATTTTTTAAATTTATTCAAAAGTTATTCTATTTTTTTTTTTGGCCTAGTTATACACATGTACATGCATGGGAACACACACACACAAACACCTGACTTTTCACACCTTGGCACACCCTTTCACCGCACCCAGACTTACGATTATATGCATTCAGTGAGCTTTTGCAGGTCTCCGTCCCAACTTCATTGCTGACTGCGCACTGGTAGTCGCCTCTGTAACTCTGGGAATGGTTGTAGATCAGCAGTTGTCCGGTCTGAGGATCTGTAAGCACATCATACGCTCACATTAAAAACTGCATTAAAGATTTTGTTGTAGGACGTTTAGTTTAGTTAAAGGGTCAAAGTCAAGTTGGCTGTCTTTTATAAAGGGTTTCTGGTAAAAAATATAGATTGTTTTTGTATGTTGTAACATTATCAATATCCATTATTGAATAAATGTGGAACATTTGGTCATAAAGTACATTTTCAGGTATAGAAATGACTTACTCTGGACTGCTGTGGGTGGCATGGAACCCCCACTCAGTCTGGTCCACGTGTAAGTCAGAGGAATAGAGCCCACAGAGGCTTTGCACAACATTGAGACAGTACTTCCAGTGTCCTCCCCCTTTTCCACCCAACATTTGGGCACAGAGGGTGGCACTGCAGAAAAAATGATGATACGTAAGATTAATTCAGCAAACAAAATACAAGCACATTCCAACAGGAGCAGAGGCTCCACCCACTGATAGTCATACTGAGAGTTAGGTTAGGGAGGTGCACCGAGAACTCAAAGGCAGGACAGGAGGAAGAACCGGTACAGCAGAAACTGCAGGGTAATGCATGTCAAACGTCAGAGTCATAATGAGATGAGACATGTCTTAGTATTTACCGAGTACCACTAATGTGATCTTCCGTGAGTCTATCCCGGGAGGTTTCTTCACCTTGCATTGGTAGGTGGCTGTATCAGCAACCTTTAGAGAGGTGATTGTGATAGTGGCGTCCCCTTGACTTGGGTCGCCCACAAACTTCAGACGACTCATTAGGTCAGGGTTGCCGAGTCTGTACTCCTGTCCTCCTGAATACGATAAGAACTGAAAGGAACATAAATTGAAATCTGAGAGATGGAGGCATGAAATACTTGAAGAACAAGTTTGCCCTACTGATGTAGACCGTGCTCAGTGACTGAGTAAATTTACTCCAGTTCTGTACCTAATTTACTTAAGTATTTCCCTTGTGTATTACTTTATACTTTCACTTTACCACATTACACACTAATACATCATTAGTTACTAATTATTAACTGATTACCTTAATCCTGAAGACTTTTTAGTTTTCAACATCCTACAAAAGCAGCGGGTCACTGCTTGCGTAATGTTAATCATAGAAACATTTACTAAAATAAAACTATGATTAGAAGGGAAAAATATCACTATTTGTTGGATCTGTTAACTAGAAGTCATTTGAAAATTATTGTTAAATGTAAAAAGGCCACAAAAGCTACTTTAATCTTTAACAATGTGTTGAGTTTCATAAGCTTTTTGAAGTTAAAGACACAATTGTTTCCTTCTAAAATGAGATGAAGAAAAATTTAAAAAGTGTCATCGAATGAAAACACTGCATTTTATTTTTTACCACAAAAACAAATACGTCAATTATTTTTAAAGAAACCCATAGCTCACCAGCTGGTCTTTCTGAGTCATGTCTGGACTGACAATGGACCACTCAATATCCAGCTGCCCAACATCTGCAGGACTCTGGGTGTAGGTACAGTCGAGTGTCACCGATTCACCCTGGGGTTTTTTTATGGTCTGGGGCCCTGTAGATGAAACCTGTATAGCCACTAAGAGTAAGAAGTGAGATTGTTATATTAAAGTCTTTTACATTTATTCATTATTTTAAATAACGCAAAGTGAACTATTAGAATATTTAGTTTTAAACTCAAATTTTACTATGAAATTCATTTAAGTTTGGTATTCAATGTAATGTATATAAGACACATTTTAAATCTCTTCTTTCTGTCATTTTAATTAATGTATTTATTTTACTTGATTTTATTTAAAATATTTTTTGTTCTAATCATATTTTCAGTTTACATTATCATTACAGATTATTTTAATGATTTCTCTAGATTACCTCTGAAATTCCTTATTTGTTAAGTACTTTGAATGACCTTAGTTATAAAAGCTATATATTAATAAAACTAAACTGTCTGAATTTATCATCACTACAGCTATAAAGAAGATAGACATTTATACTCACCCACGTCATTTCTACAAATTGTCACAGCATAAAGCAAAACCAGGTAAAGTCCACTGTAGCGCTTAATCATGGCCACTTCCTAAACTGTCTGCAAGAATAAGTAAAAAATTTTTTTACAACTTCAAAATCCATAATAAATTCATCTGCAGAAGGTAAACAAACAGATGAAGCCTTTTCCCTGAAACAATTTGTTCTCTGCTAAAGTTTTGTTGCTGAAATAATAAGTTCTCTGAGGCAACAACAAAAAGAGTCATGCATCAAAAGGCACTTTTAAGAACTAAAACTGGTTTTTCATAGGATTACAGGTATTTTAAAGACTGAGTGGAAAAGTAAATCAACAGATGTTTTGTGTTTGTTGGAATCACAACTGACATCATGTGTGGACATGACCCCAAAAAAGTCATGTGTTGCATAAAAATAAGAGATGTAAAGAATGACAGTTAATAACAATTCAGGTTTTATTACTATAAAAAAGTTGGCCCACAGTTTTCTGCAAAAAATACAAAAGAAAACATCAACAATTTCTCACTCGAGCTCTAGAAGTTAAAAAAGAGGATCTTTTTAAAAGAACAGGACAAAAATATTAAACTTCTTCCTTTATTTAATGCAAAGAATATCCAACTATGCACACATTATATGGACAGAAGTATTGAAATGCCCTGAGTCATCCTATGTTAAATTGGTCCCCACTTTGCAGATATATACTGTAAACTTTCTGCAGGATTATGGAGAGTAGGAATTGTGAGGATTTTGACTCATTTATTCAGAAGAGTATTTATCATCCTGTCCACAAAGGCCCAAAGATATAACAGGCCCATTCTATGACATCACCACCAGCTTGTTTTACAAATGTTGAACTGCAAGTCTGTTTTGGTCTCCTCGATCCACAAATTATTCAGCAAAGTAGAGTGCAGAGGTGTTCATTTAAATGAACAGTAGATTGTCTTTGTTCATTTGTTGTGCATATGATTATAGTTTAACGTTCTCCTGATGGTGGACGCATAACTTTAGCCAATGGGGGGTCTTTAAATGCTTAGAAGTTACTCAGAGTTATTTCCTGACCTATACTATAGTCCATATGTTGTGGTAATCTTTGTTGAACACTCTCGCAGGGAGAAAAACAAGTTTTGAATTTTTCACTAGTTTAAAATCACCTTTGAAATCTGTGATCTTGCCATGATACTCTCCCACACATGCACATGTTTCAGATTCAGACTGACTGATATGTTTAATAAATAATACAAAATGTGTTTTCAGATCTATTGTTGTTTTTATGATTAACATGAAAAAAAAACTTAATTTTATTTTATTTTCATTTGAAATGAAATGCTAAAATCTATAGTTTCGTATAATAAAAGTACAGACAGACAGAAAGTAAGAAAGTGTGTACTGTATGTGTATAAATACAGTACATACAGAAGTATGTGTCAGTATATAAACATTACTAAGTAACTTAATACAGCCATTTGATCTATAAATTATCTCTCACACTGTACACGCAGTAAACAATAAACTAGTATTCTATTACAATGAAATGAATAAAAATCATTAACAACAAAAAATAAAACCAGCAAGCAGACATAATTCCATAGATGAGTTAATATAAACAAACTCTGAGCGGGAATGTAGAAGTGCAAAGTAAACAGAGGACTTTTTACAAAAAGTACAAAGTCCAACATTCAACGTTATCTCTACATACAGTACTAAAGCTGCTAAAGAAAAAATCAAGAAGATTACCTTTTTCTCCAAAGTTTTAAACTGTAATGATCCAAAGAGAGTTAGTACCAATGTGCAGTGTGTCGTTCTCTCAAAACAGCTTTAATTCATTCTGACCAGAAACAAAGAAAAAGGTGTTTCCCTCTTGCCCCACCCACTCTGTACATTCCATTAATCACAATGCAAGTTACCCAAGCGCAACCCATACTGTACTGATCACTCGAATTCACTGCCAGTGCTGCTGATTCATTAATAAATATCACATTATAAACAGCATATATTAAGTCACAACAGTTTCTTATGGAACCATCTTTAAATCTGCATTTGGATATTTATTAAAACTTAATTTAGTGAAGCAGTTCTGCATCGAAACAAAAGAGTAGAACATATAGAGTCTCTGGATAAACAAGTTTTTCTGATGACTGCAAAAAACAACGTGTGGGTTTACAAAAGAGAGCAGTCATGAATATGGCGTCAAGCGTAACCGTAAAAATGAGAAGCGTAACCGTAAAAATGAGAAGCGTAACCGTAAAAATGTGAAACGAAGGAAATTGCTTACGAATTTTTTTTTCGAGTTCACAAAACTTTTGGACCCGTTTTGACGCCATACATGAACTCCAATCAGCACAGATGGGGAGGTGGGGAGGAGGGAGGAAGAACCTGTAGCTGACTGTTGGTTGGCTATGTAAAGATCCTGGGCTGTGGCAGGTAATTGTGGTCTTGGGGGGAGGGGGGTATTTTTTGTTTCTATTAAAAAATGACACTGACATCCTTAAAAATTATTTAGTGTAAAAATCCAAGTGTACAAACAGAAACTATTAGTTAAATTAGAGTAAAACCTTATTAAAATCACATCACTGTTTTTTTTAAATACATGACATAACACTAATTATTTTCCTTTTCACACAGTCTTATGTCAAAGTTTGAGCCCTTAGACACATTTCATGCCAAAGGCAGTTCGGAGAGAAACAATGCAGGAAGTCGTCGCACATCATTAAATGTGGACATGGCATCTGATCAGTAATGAGAACACGGCTGGATTCTGACTGCTGCTGTTTCGTTATCCAAACTAAACACACATACTGAAGTCTAATGTTGGCTGAGTTTGGAGGTTTTTGTTTGTATCTGCTTATACATACCTCTCTGCATGATGATGCAAGCTTATTTATACAAAACATTTCATACACAAAAGCCCTTCATAGTACTGACAATGAATAAAAGGTTCAAAGTAGAAAAGAAAGTCCTTAAGAGTAATCAAATAAATAAAAATAAACAAAATATTTAAACATTATTTAACTCAGGACATAAAAAACAAAATAGAGCAAAAATGAGCTCTAACATTGATATTTAAAAATCAAATGTGGATCATTAAATGTGACATTAGGGGGACATCAAATATCTTATTGTATAACTGATATTAACGTATAAAGCCTACTTACATAATTTGTAACAGAAATAAAATTATGAATACTTCTATACCCATTTCTGGACTTTTAACGCCATTGGTGCAGTAAAGGGTGACAGTGTGATGCAGTGGGTATTACACTCACCAAACAGAAACATGGTCAGGAACTGGATTCATGTACATCATGAACGGTATTCCTTCATTTGGAGTTAACATGTTCTCCACATCAGTGTAAGCTTTCTCCAGGAGATCTGTCTTTTTCTAAAAGAAAAGAAAATTAAGTGGATGACTAGAGACTCTAAGCGTGTTTTGTGTGTCTGTCCTACTGGGGCCTGGTGACCTGATCAGGTTGTTTCAGAACTAAGCTTCTTATTTTGTTTCCTGTTTGATAATTATATTACTGCCTGAAGTTTTTTTCTTTCTGTTTTTCTTTCTGATAAGTGTTTATAAGTCCTTATAAAGCTTTAGGTACAGGGTTTGTTGTGATTGTTATAAGCATGCTTATAAGAAACCTGATCACCCTGATCCATCAGAACCGGTCTAAAGTTTAACTTTGACGTCAACTTTCATTGACGTTTAAGACATTAAAACTGAGGAATGTGATTATATCAGGACTAAGCAAATATCTAAGAGAATTGCACAGAAATATTTTAAAACCCTCTTTCAAAAAAGCACATTGTCGCCTTCCAGTGATACAATGTTGTAGAACAAATACAGGCAAGGCCTAGCGATGCTGATGTTTGCACCAACCGTTCACAAAATGCAGTTGTACAAATACACAGCTGATTTGGCTACATATTTTGACTTAAATACTGAACACCAGACACCAAAGACTACTTGTGTCATGATTATTTAAAAAAGCCACTCTAATGCTATTTATTATCAACTACAAGATCATCTTTTTAAATGTAGTCTTTTCTATTTCTGTATTTCAATTCTTGCCTCATTTAGCAGTGCAAGACATTGTAATTGTAACATGATAATTTTGTCTGGGCCTCCTGTTGCAATTTAAACAAAACTAGTTTTCTAGCTTTAGTGATATCGCGACCTTGACTCGTAGAAGCTCTCACGCAAAGTACATGAATATGCAGCTGAAGGTCTAAACTGAGTAACAGAACAACTCTGGCAGCACCGATAACACAGCTAAACATGAGAATTGGAGTATACATACCAGATTTGGGAGGACACAAAAATGAGGGGAATTTAAAGTGTGTCATTTGGAGCACAGCCGAAGTTAAAGCAACTAATAATTCAAAATTAAAATTCCCTAAAATTATACAGCAACGGTGACTTTACAGCAATAGGGCTTCTTTTAAGGCCTCAGAACAGGATGCCTGATGACAAAATTCGTCCCAGTCACCCACATTGTATCCAAGAGGACTCAGGATGTTACTTTAAACTCATTGTCTTTTTAATGAAAAAATCTGTTAGATTCAGTTCAGACAACAAAAAATAGCAATCAGTCTTTCATGTTTACAGTAATGTCATTGACATAGACGTTCAATTATATTAGATATTTACATTTGTAGCGCATGCTACACGAACGAAAAAATACAAAATACTTAACAAAATATTATACATATTACTGTTTTTATCCGAATTAAAGCAGAACTCATAGTTCTTAAGCACTCTGTATGCTGAAACATGCAGATGCTGCAGTGCAGGCTTATCGGACGAGCATGGTATGAAATAAGTGAAACGGAAGGTTGTTTTGGCTCATGTTCATAATTTTAAACCTTAGAACTGCGACGCTTAGGGCAGAGTTCCTGACTCAGATTCTTTGTGCTGAAGTTTCAGGATCAATTCCAGAAGGTTCATCTGCAGTGTGACTTCCTGTCAACATATAAGAAAGAGAGTGAGTGACAAGAGACAGACCCGTTTCTGTACATGATGAGGACAAAATGCAACTAATAAAGAATAAAACATATTACACAACTGTATGCTTCCAGCTTTGTTAGGACTGATGCAGAGTACAAAACAAGGTACATAAGGACGCAGTTGTGTGCGATTCGTGTGTTAAAGAACTTGGCTGGCCCATGTAGAACCCTGACCTTAACACTTTAATAGCTTTAGCATTAACTAGAACCGTGATTTTGAGCCAGGTCCATGCACCCATGCGAACATCAGCTTCCTCTATGATGCAACATCAGTGTGCAGTAGAACAATACTTCTTTTTTCCTTTCATTTCTCTCCCAGCTCACTTTTACTTTGTTAATTCCACTTTTTAGATCACCGTCTGCATGTGACTCCACAATGTCCAGTCAGTAGAGGTCAGTGTTCTCTCATTTACAGCGCCAGTGGTTTCAATAGACACAAAGCCACATGTACCTGTGGTACTCGGGTAATGTAGAACCCCGGGACTCCGGCTTTTTCCAGTGTAGTCTGTTGATCTAGAACTTTCTGATCCATTTCAGCTATGATCTTCTTATCCATCATTTGCTGCTCATGTTTTACCCGCTGCTCCAGAGCCTGGAGAGAGAGATGTATCTCAATGGCAAAGAAATGAGTTGTATACAGTAATACAGTAAAAACAGAAAAAAGCAGAGCAGAATATGGTCGGTCATGAGCTCACCTCAGTTTCAGTTTTCTGGTTTGCTTTCAACACAGACAGATTATGAGATTTGCAGTTTTGCAGAGCCAGTTTGTGTTTCCGCAGCAGTTCCTGCTTCAGAACTTTAAAGACAGAGAGCCAAAGACAGATCAAGCTTTTTTTTTTTTTTTTTTTAAATTGTTGATGTTCACTCACAATTTATTCAACTACAATATCCATGTAAGTGGTCCTACAGTTCACAGTTATGACGGAGCTTTAAATAAAGTGACACAGAATGGTTTTTTTTATTATATCAAGTGACTGCTCCATAAATGAAGTGACTGTTTTTCTCGATATACAGTAGAATTGACAAGGCATCTTATATGTCTACACTCCAATACCAATAATGACAGAAACTCTGACAGCGCCGCTTTTTATAATGTATTTTGAGGTTATTAGTGACATCTGGTGGTGAAGAGGTCAAATTGCGCCAATGTAATAAACTATTAAAACACGCGCACGCACACACACACACACACACACAGAGGCTCAGGGTGTGGTAGCTCAGTGGTCAGGGTGTTGGACTATCAATCCGAAGGTTGTGGGTTTAAGTCCCAGGTCCACTGAAGTAACCAATGTCAGTTCTTGAGCAAGGCTCTTAACCCTCATTTCTCCAGGGGGGCTATATGAACTCTGTCTGATCTCTAAATTCTGGCCAGGTGTCGGACTGCAGAACATAAAGATGGAACCAGAACCAACCTCTGTGCTCACTGTGAAGCTTCTGCCTCTGATTGTACAGGTTTTTTTCCGTCAGGTGCTGGATATCCAGCAGCCCCTGAACGATGTCGTACACAGTGCCATCAATCAGAGCCTGTGCCAAGTCACTGAGCGTCGTGTAGGACAAGCGCTGCTGAAATGAGCTGCAACAGACACATCACACTGATTATAGAATCCCAACAACCCCACCTCAGGTTTCAACCTCAGTAACACTTTAATCATAATTTTTACTGAGGCACATTTTTGCCCCCCCCCAAATGTGCACTTTTAATGTGCACTAAGACAGACATTAACATTACATTTGGTAATTTAGCAGATGCCAAAGTGACTTACAAGTATCCCAACTTGATGGCTGGGGTCAGAACACTGGGTTGATACATAATGCCTGGAGCAATGAGGGTTAAGGACCCACATTGGTAACTTCAGTAGACTTGGCATTTGAACCCACAAACCATGGATTGCTAGCCCAAAATCCTAACCACTGAGCTACCACCTCCCTTGGTATTGAGACATCATTGGTCCTGAAGGAAGTTTAAAAGCCAGTAGCAGGTAATTACAATTAATGCAATTTAAACCAATACATTTGGTTCAAATTTAATTCATTCATTTAAATTCATATCAATACAATAATAGTATTGTACTACTTTCTAATTGATATTGCACGGTTTGGTGATGTAGTGGTTAGCACATTCACCTCTCAGCGCTGGGGATCCAGGTTCAAATCCCAAACTGGATGAAGTTTCCATGTTCTCCGTGTCCACAGTCCAAAAACATGGACTTAAGGCAAATTAGCTGCTCTAGTTTGCGTGTATGTGCGTGCGCGCGCAAGTGAGTGTGTGTGTGTGTGTTGTGTCCAGCGACAGACTGGCGCCATGTCTTGGGAGTATCTGCCCAGCGCCTGATATGTTTTACCCTTGACAGGAACCCCCCCTGCGCACACGCAACCGTAGTAGAAGATAATAAATGAATTATTATTATTGTTGCTGTTAGTACTTTCATCCTTTGTGTATATTATAACACTGTTTTCCTTAATAAAGTCATTCCAATAAATAATGTGTTCTGGTTCTTTCCCTGTTAAAGGCATACAGTTTCACAAAAATCCACGTCTAGTTGCTGGATTTTCTTCAACTGTGACAAAAAGACTGAATGAAAAACCTGTGTTTTCACAGTGTTCACTTTAAACCCACTAACAAAGTTATAAACGATCGGTGATAATAATCAGTGGTCAGCTGAGTGTCAGTTTAATATAAAGTAATTCACCTGGGTAAATCTTTCACCAGAGCCTGAAGCTCGTCCAGTAGATAATAATGCCTCCCCTGTTGTTTCGTTGCATCTGAATGCTGTAACAAATCTAAATATTTCTCCATCGGCTTCGTTTATAACATTTAACAATTACAACTTGACTGTGTGGTGATAATAGATTCTATAACACGATAATCAATAATAATATCTTATTAAGAATTAAATCCGATCGAAATTCACAACTCAACAAAAACACGGACGTAGTCTTCTTCTTTGGCTTATGCTCATTTTTATGTTTCGCTGTTAAATAATGCCAGCGCTACCTACCGGCTAGGAGTAAAGCTACAACTAAAACCGAAAAACAATTCATATCAACTCATTAACTGAACTTCCTTTTAATCCTACCCTGGGGACTAGGACACAATAAGGATTGGGAGCCAATCCATCGGCACACACACGCGCACACACACACACACACACAATATGACAGAATTTAGATAGGGATACTTAAATGCAGTCAAATCACCTTGAATCATTTTTTTTGGACTGTAGGATGAAACCGGAAAACCCGGAAAAAGGAAGAATCGCAGGGAGAATCAACCGGATTGCAATTCGAACACGGATCCCCCAGCACTGAAAGGCGAACCTGCACCAATCATGAGCATATTGATTGATGACAAATAGTATTTTATCAAACGGGCCATTCCTTTACTTTGATTGGTGGAGCCGTTTGTCCAGACGTGAAATTATTGACAATTGACACACAATTCTGGGCGCTTCACATTCATATCAATATACACTGCTCAAAAAATAAAGGGAACATTGAAAAAACACATCCTAGATCTCAATGAATAAAATGTTTCTGTTTAATAAAAGGTTTAGGTTAAAAAACTTTATTTAGAAGATAGCGGAATGCGTTAAAAACAAAACCCAAAAATCATCTAAATGTAAATCAAAATTATTATCTCATGGAGGGCTGTATTTGAAATACTATTCAAAATCAAAGTGGAAAATCAAATGACAGGCTGATCCAACTTCAGTGGAAATTCCTCAAGAAAAATTAAAACGAGGCTCAGTGTGTGGCCTCCATGTGCATGTATAATGTCCCTACATCGCCTGGGCATCCTCCCGATTAGTTGGCTTGACTTTGAGTTATATTGTGTTGTTTAAGTGTTCCCATTATTTTTTTGAGCAGTGTACATTATTTTATAAACTGAGTTTTGTAATTTGGCAACTAGATAAATTTATATTTGGTCATTTAGCAGACGCCCTCATCCAAAATGACTTACAAAGTTTCCCAACTTGATGGCTGGGTCAGAACACAGGGTTGATACAGCAACCCTGGCACAATGAGGAATAAGGGGCTTGCTCTAGGACCCAAATTGGTAACTTCAGCGGACCTGGGATTTGAAACACCAACCTTCAGATTAATGAAATGAATGAATCACTTAATAGAACACCCTAACCTTGTGGGGTTTTTAAGTTTGTGTATTATTGTGAATAAATCATGGAAAAGATGTGTACAGGTCCTCCACTTCATGACATGCCTAATAACACTTTTCAGTAATTTATTCACAATAATGCCAATGGCTTCTTGTACTTTATTATCTCATCTCAGTAACTTCTGTCCAGTCCTATAGGGACTAGGTTTGGGGGGGGGGGGTACAGATACAGCCATACAATCACTGGGCACACACTTACACAAACACTATATGGGGTAAATTAGAGCACCCAAACCCCATTGAATCCATGTTTTTGGACTGTAAAGAGATAACCCACACATACTTGGAAAGAACATCAAAATCACCCACATTGGGATTTAAACCTGAATCTCCAGTGCTGAGAAGTGAACGTGCTAAACACTGTGTCATTCACCAATATATTTGTTGCTGAATAATGGTTTCAATACAGCAGCGATGTGTTAGCAGCATATTATTGTTCTAGCTTTAGGGGAAATGCAACGCAGACTGTGATAAAGGGTTATTTAGAGGTAATTAAGGCACCTCCTTCCCCATACTGTTCCCACAAAGTTGGAAGCATCCAGTTGTTAAAAATATACCTTGGTGCTTGATTTTATACATCTGAGGCAATTGTACTTAATAAAACACATGAATTTAAAGAGGTGTGTCATAATACTTCAGAGTAATTAACTCTAAGTTATTCAATACATTAAAACTGACTTAAATTTTCAGTTAATTTTTATTTACATATAAAGATAAATGTCTGTTGTGTAACAAAATCCTTCAGTTTTCATTCTCATTATCTTTATTATTGACAGCAGGTAACTTAAAACATTTATTTACTTGATTTGCTTTTTACTCTTTGATAATGTTAGGTTTAAAGTTGTGCTGTACAGCGTCACTGAGCTCTTCAGCATACAGCTCATACCTTCCAGTCATCTGTAACAAGAAGACAAAGCAAAAGCAAGAAGTAAAAAAAGTAACCTGACATCAGCTTTATTTATCTAATAGTGAGAATAAAACTAGTACTATAGGTACAGTGTGTCAGGTGCACTTGGCGCGCCTGCCTCTTTTTGTGTTTGTTTCAGTTAATTAACTTGTTTTACATTCCGTTATAGTTAGTTAACTGTTTTTCGTTTCCATTGGTTGTTCATTATCACGTGATGAGGACTTTTTCTTTATATGCTCTTTTGTTCCGGTTGGTCTTTGTCCCGTGTCGTTTATTATGTTTCGTGTTGTGCGTCGGTTTTAGTTTATGTATCCTGCGTTTAGGCTTTCTATGAATAAACGCCTCTTTGCACCCTCACCTGGCTACCTGATCCTTCCAGCTCGTCCGTGCAAGCATCTGTTTGGGAAACCGGCGGACACACGTGATTGTAAATGGGAGGATGAAGGGATCATTCAT
>JAOUQT010337185.1:0-12764 GCA_025769995.1 Xyliphius kryptos | reverse complement strand
TTGTGGTCAGACCATACGCCACACACTACATCAAATTGGTCTGCATGGCTGAAGAAAACCTCTTCTGATGTCTGTACACAAGCAGGTCAGCAAACAGTAGTGTGGTAGCTGCTCTGTTGGGACCCTGTATATTAAGAATAGGTTAAAGGAGACCAACACAGTATGTAGAGAAACCGATGGACTACAGTCTGCCATTGTAGAACTACAAAGTCCATCATAATGGTGAATCAAACCCATAAAATGGCCAGTAGGTGTAGAAACAAGGAAGTGAACCTACTAAAGTAAGTGATCAGTGAGTCTCTGTGGCCCGTGTTGTGATATAAAAGACAATAAAATGGCTTTAAGAGCAGAATTGGTTGGATGTTTCCATGGCTGCGTGGCAGCAGGGCATCCTGTTATTACCTGGTGGAGAACTTAATTACTTTCACAGCGCAGTCTTGGAATAGAACAGGTGCTTTTAGGGGGTGGGGGTTGTTTATGGAATGGCTGAAAAGAAAGGAAGGAGGAGTCTGGGTAAGATAACGAGCAGCTGTCGCCAGGGTGACGACAGGTGATGAACACATGGTGCCTGTGGTCTGTGGGGTCTGGAGAAGGACTTTAAGTGGAGGGGAGGGTCTGTGGTCGGGGTGTTGGACTGTACCTCCTGCTTATCTTTTTTCGTGTTTCTTCAGCTGCCTCTCTTGAGACTGTTTGGAATTTTGGGGGGTTTTATTTTTGGGTGTTTGCATTTGAGACTTTGAGCTTCAGGGACCAGTTGGTGTTTTTTTTTTTTCTGCCGGTCTGATGATAAATGGCTCGGTGGGTTTGTGAAGTCAAAGGAAATGAAAGTGATTACAAAACGGCTATTTTGGGGGCTTGAGCACATTTTGGGGGGAAAATGATGAAGATGGATCGTTTAGATAATTGAGATCCCACCCACTCCGATAGATTATTGTGTTTCGATCAGCCATTTTTTAGGGGTCCATCTGCTTGTGTATACATTTGCTATACAGATGGACTTTGTAGTTCTAGAGTTACAGAGTGTAGTCTGAGTGTAGTCCGTGTTTCTTCACATGATCTCATTCCTCAACACTTTTCATGACACCCACAGGACCATATTTTATGGTTAGTCAATAATTGGTGATGGTGTTGGTGCAAAAGTTTCAGTGTGGGCGTGCTCTCAAAGTTTTTAAACACAGTGTCTACTTTTTGTGCGCTCTTGCCTTATAGCCCCACCGTGTAGATGTAAAATCAGACAGCAGCTGCAGCTTCATCGTACCGTCATCGTACAACCCACATTTTGTACCTGCTAGTGTGACAATAACACACACGTCTGAGCGCTTTACATTCATATCAGCGCATGACATACAATACATTATTTTAATGAAAATGAATAAAATGAGTGGACATGGTGGCTTAGTGGCTAGCACATTCGCCTCTCAGCGCTGGGGATTCCTGGTTCGAATCCCAATCTGGGTGGAGTTATCATGTTCTCCCCGTGTCTGCGTGGGTTTCCTCCGGGTTCTCCGGTTTCCTCCCACAGTCCAAAAACATGAAGTTAAATTGAATGCTCTAAATAGCCCTGTATAGTGTGTGTGTGTGTGTGTGTGTGTGTGACTGTGTGAGTGAGTGTGTGCCCAGCGATGGATTGGCACCCTGTCCTGGGTGTATCTGCCCAGCGCCTGAGACATTCTCCCCTGAATGGGCATGGGGAACCCCCCCCCGACCCTCATAAAGGAATAATCAGAAGAGAAATGATTCCCAAAGATTCCCCGCTTTTTAAAATGTTTCTACTGTTGTTGATAAATTGTATTCTGTAATATGGCCACTAGATGGCTTTGTTTTTTGATGGAAGAAACCTGTATCCTACATGGCATTGCGTTTTTTATTGAAGGATATTTGTAACCAAAGCAATAAGCCTCTCTAGGTTGTGTATCAATGCTTTATTTCACACTACAACCACCACCACCACCACCGTCAATCCATTGTCCTTGCTGCGCTGAAAATGATCCACCACCCAAGTAACACCTAATAAGGGGGTGCCGATTGCAGGGATAAGCGCCAACACCTCTAATCAAGAAAACTGCTTACATAATTCCTTTAAAAACCTCAGTAAACAAGATATGGGTGGCCGATTCATCAAAGCTCTATATCACTTCGCACCCAAATCACGATCATCGGTCCATTCATTATCTCATGGTGGGGTTCACCATGCCCATCCAGGGCAGAGTGTCTCAGGCGCTGGGCAGGTACACCCAGGACAGGGTGCTGATCTATGGCTGGGCACAAACACACACTATACAGGGCAATTTAGAGCATCCAATTTACCTGGAATCCATGTTTTTGGACTTCCTCCGGAGAACCCGGAGGAAACCCACGCAGACACGGAAAGGACACCCAGATTGGGATTGGAACCGGGAATCCCCAGCGCTGAGAGACGAATGTGCTAACCACTAAGCCACCGTACTAAAAGATAAAACGAGTCACCAGCTTGCATCCCTCTACAGGGATGTTAATGAAACCAGCTCAAGGCATGCTGGGAAATGTAGTGGCAGCGTGTGATCATTTGCTTGTGGACATGCATCACAGACGTGTCTTTGCTTTTCAAATAAACCCGTCTGCACCCGACCTGATGGCGCTGTAGTTTTTGTTCATTGCGATTCGGTTAGCCGCGTTGTTTTCCAAACATTAACAAGGCCATTCGTTTAGCAGCAGGCTTTAATAGCAGGAGAAATATTTGTGCGCTGATCGCGTTTGTCGGACCGGAGCCATTACTGACGTCCTCGCTGCTGTCTGAGGTCTAAGTGAATTACAGGAAATGAGAGCGAGACCCCGAGGGACTGGGCGCGGCCGAAGCCCCGCTCATTTCTCCTTTCTTACTTTCTCCTCATGTTTGTTGTGCTTCTGCATCCAGCTCTGTCTCATACGCTCTCTAATTTCCTTTTTGCCCCCCAAGGTTTCTTTCATCTCTTAGTAGCTCGTCTGTAATTACGTCTCGCCATTTTCCTCGTCATTAAATAAACATGTATTTGTTCCTTTCACTTTATTACCAATTTCTGCCTAATTATATATTCTGGGCGGCACGGGGGCTTAGTGGTTAGCAGGTTCGCCTCAGCGCTGGGGATTCCCGGTTCAAATCTCAATCTGGGTGGAGTTTCCATGTCCTCCCCATGTCCGTGTGGGTTTTCTCCGGTTTCCTCCCACAGTCCAAAAACATGGATTCGAGGGAAATTGAATGCTCTAAATTGTCCTGTATAGTGTATGTATGTATGTATGTGTGTGTGACTGTGTGAGTGAGTGTGTGCCCAGCAATGGATTGGCGCCCTGTCCTGGGTGCATCTGCCCAGCACCCGAGATGTTCTCCCCTGGATGGGTATGGGGAACCCCAGCGCGAACATAGTATCGGAATAAGCGGAGGATAATTGATGGATGGCTCATATATTCTCAATTTAGTGCAAAAGTTTGCCCATCATGGGACAAATTTAACATTTGATATGTTAAATTTGTTATGTTAGCACATCCGCCTCTCGGCGCCAGGAATCCAGGTTCCAATCCCGATCTGGGTGGAGTTTTCATGTTCTCCCCATGTCCTGTGAGTTTCCTCCCACAGTCCAAAAACATGGATTTAAGGTGAATCGGCTGCTTTAAATTGTCCCCAGAGTCTGTGTGTCTCAAGCCCGGTGGAGGGGGAGTATTGTGACATGAAGAGCAACTGGAATAAAACCCAGTTAATCCTTTATGAGGTTCACGGGGGGCTTCTCTATGTCTATCTAGGGGAGAATGTCTCGGCAATGGGCAGATACGTCCAGGAGAGTGCGCCGACCTATTACTTGGCAGACTCACTCTCACAAAAACACTATATGGGGCAATTTAGAGCATTCTATTTACCTTAAATCCATGTTTTTGGACTGTGAGAGGAAACCGAGAACCCTGAGGAAACCCACGCGGTCATGGGGAGAACATGGAAACTCCGCCCAGATCGGGATTGGAACCGGGAATCCCCAGCGCTGAGAGGCGAACATCCTAACCGCTAAGCCAGCGTGCCACCTGAAGAAGATATTTTTAAAAAAAAAAATTTTTAAGAGCAAAAGTAATGGCACAGTGGTGCCACAGTGGATGGCATCGTGTGGGTACTGATCATTGGGAACCAGGTGTTACTAACACTTGCACCACTTGAGCACCCCGTGTGGTTGCCATGTCTCTTGTAATTGAGAGTTCTCGATTAAAGGTCTGACTATTAGGACTGATTGGTGATCCAGCTGGAAGGAACTCCTTGGCAGCATTGATTTTTTTAATTTTTTTTTTCTTCTTCTTCTCAGTTAATTAAACCACTAAAATGTAGTTATCACCAAAATCTCCATCATGCAGCTGGAGACTGCAGCTCCGAATAAACAGTTGCTCAAGATCTTTTTGAAACAAACTCCATGAGCACTGCTAGTTCAAATACTTACGTTTGGCTCAAAGTAAATACTTATTAGTGTCGTCTCCACCCCCTTCCCCCATAATGTCCAGCTGTAGTCCACCGAAGAGTACTCACTAGCCGGCCGTCATCTCATCATACAGCCGTGTCCCATCACGCCATGTCCTCAGTCTACAATCGAACCCTGATCTTACAGTCAGAAGATGACGATGGAAGCTGATCTTTATTAGTATTACTCACTATTTAGTCATTTAGCAGACGCTTTCATCCAAAGCTGCCTACGAGGATCCCACTTAATATTTGGGGTTAGAACACAGGGTTCCACACAGCATTCCTGGAACAATGAGGGTCAAGCAGCCAAATTGGTAACTACAGTGGACCTGAGCCACCGCACGCATTATATAATTGTTATTTAGTTTGTCTGCTGGAAATCGAAACAACGGTTTCCCTCGTAATCTCTAATAAAAGCTGATGTAACACAAACAACTGTTATGCACAGTTTGCACAGATGTGGTTATTCTGTGGGATGGTAATCCTTTCAACTACTTTAAAAGGCGACATTTCAAACAATACGCTGAAAATCAAGTAACCAAAAGAGTAGCTACACCGCAGCCCGCGAAGGCGACCGCTAGAGTCGAAACAAGACAAAGAACTCTAATCCAACGCACTTAATCAAATAGTAATATTTAAGTTACAGCGATAGTTTACCTTTTTTTTATTTAACAATTTTGGCATCTTGGCATTTTCTGTATTGATGCCTTGTTGTTGTTGTGATGTGTTAGCTGTTACAATAAGATTGTACTTTATCTGAGTGGTTTATTTACCTTTTATACCAGTGTTACAATTACACACATTCAAATCTGTTCAAAAAGTTGGTTTAGCCAAAAATTGTTAGTTATTCTTTTAGTGCGTTGTTTAAAATTTGAAAGATTAATTTGGCTGTATAGAAAAAATAACGCAAAAAAGAATTGTGATAAAATTGGTATCATGATCCTGAAAAAAAAATTGTGATATATTTTTGCCATATCACCCACCCCTTCCCTGAATTACTGCAATCCTAATCTCTAGCCGGCGACGCTCGCTCCTACCGCCGTAATCTGTAGCCGGCGACGCTCGCCCCGACCGCCGTAATCTGTGGCCGGCGACGCTCGCCCCGACCGCCGTAATCTCTGGCCGGTATCGCTCCCCTCGACCGCTGTAATCTCTTACTGCCGACGCTTTCCGTGAACACCGTAAGGTCTTCAATGAAAAAAATGAAATATTTAATTTATCACTTACTGACCAAACATTTTTAAAGGATTAATTCTGAAACGGTGGCTGTATTTGATAAGACTACATACTGGATTTGTAATGATTATTCCTAAAGGGACGGTAACATAACTAATAACGGTTAGTTAACCATACTGAGTGTATCAGGATTGCGCATGCTGATGCGTATTTCATAACGTACGTCTGAGACGAGCGCACTGAGGCCAGCTGCTGAGCCTGCTCTCTTCCCCTTAATATGAATAACACACTGGACACGTAATTCAATTGTGATTTCCGTACTCCCTCCCACTCGCTCCCACACCCTGGACAGCTGGTAATCTGAGCTGAGCCTGATCTCATCCAGAAAGTCTGCTCACTGCACGTAGACCGCCCCGATCGTATACGAGTTATTCTAAATACCGTGGCCACACTCACATACATAATATGAACAGAAGACCTTGGAGCACATGGGAGCTTTTTTTTTGGGAGTGTGTCTGCGGGTAATTTTGTTGAATTACTCAGATGAGCATTTGTGAAATTGGGCGAAAGGGGCGTGGCTTGATTTTGAGTCTGTTTGATGATCTTATGGTATAATCATTAACCCCTATAGTGTCTAATTCAGCCAGTTGAACATCTGGAATGAGGTTCTGATGGGAAACAATTGATGACTTTACAACAGACTTGGGGATTTAATGGCCCTGGGGCCATAATCCATATCCCTGCAGGAGTTTGGTGGGAAGGTAAATGTCAATATGATTGCCAGTTTGTTTTGTAATGTATGCACAGATGCAGAAATTAAGCTAGTGTCCACGTTTTACCATGCACTCTATGACTCCTCTGCTCTTGAAGTTCTGTCCAGTCTATTAGTTCAGTCCTCCATAAGAGTCCCGGTATAGAAAACCCTCAAAAAACTCGAACCCTGATAGAAAACATAATTAAGTCATTGGTTTGGTACCCATTTCCTATATAGATAGTAGATACAGTGACAGATTACCAAGAAGGGCATTCTATTCAGCCGATCTTTTTATATTATTGCACATTAAACCTTTTTGTGGGTATAAAGCAGCCTCTGTATTAATGTGCACCACTTTTCAGAGTGGATTGATCTAATGGCTGCGAATGGGAAATCGATGCTGATTCCAGAGAGCTTTAGGTTCTAAAGGAAGACGAGCTGAATGTGTTTTGATGCACGATGTACTGACAGCTCCGAAATAACATCACTTCAGATAGAAGTTTTAATACAGTTTTTATAAAATTGTACATGAAAATTCTGGTGTCATTTACATATTTCTGCCTATTGACAGTGAAATCTTGATCTGCATCTGTTTAAGTTCCAGCGTGTGGCGCCGCTGCCTCACATCAAAAGGATTCTGAGTTCGATTTCCAGTTTGCGTTCCTTCTGCATGTCCTCCCTGTGTCTGAACGAGTGAACTCTCTAGCAGGGGTGGGCAAACTACGGCCCATGGGCCAGATGCGGCCCGTTAGGCTTTTTAATCTGGCTCGGCTGAATTTATCCAAACTAAATATCCCATATGATCCCTTCAGAGATGTTGATTTTAGACGCTGCTGGTCGGCTAGTAAAGACTTAAAGGCTAATACTTTGGGCAAACCGTCGGTTTAAATACAAAGCAGTACAGAGTAAAATGTTCTGTCAAAACTTTCAAGCATTTCTTCAGAGGCATTAATGTACCTCCTCATATCCACCAATCAGATGTTATGCACGTATGATTCAGCGCTAATGTACCGCAAATGTGCTCTGCTTTCTGTTGGTTATTGATTCTGCGGATTTAAATGGCTATAAATGCTGATCCTAAGATTGTTAGATTATCTGAGATCAGGCTGCTGATGGAAAACTGAATACATATGATAATAATAAATATATTGTAACTGAGGGCGGCACGGTGGCTTGGTGGTTAGCAAGTTCTCCTCTCAGTGCTGGGGATTCCCGGTTCGAATCCCGAT
Source organism: Xyliphius kryptos (assembly GCA_025769995.1). Taxonomy (NCBI): domain Eukaryota; kingdom Metazoa; phylum Chordata; class Actinopteri; order Siluriformes; family Aspredinidae; genus Xyliphius; species Xyliphius kryptos. The sequence goes on along the minus strand of JAOUQT010337185.1, from coordinate 5,155 downwards.
CTGGGTGGAGTTTGCATGTTCTCCCCATGTCCGGGTGGGTTTCCTCCGGGTTCTCCGGTTTCCTCCCACATCCCAAAAACATGAAGGTAAATTGAATGTTCTAAATTGCCCTGTATAGTGTGTGTGTGTGTGTGTGTGAGACTGTGTGAGTGAGTGTGTACCCAGCGATGGATTGGCGCTCTGTCCTGGGTGTATCTGCCCAGCGCCTGAGACGTTTTCCCCTGGATGGGCATTGGGAACCTCAAAAAGGAATAAGCGGAAGATAATGAATGAATAAATGTTTGGGGATTTCCGGTTCAGATCCCGATCTGGGTGGAGTTTCCATGTTCTCCTCATGTCCACGTGGGTTTTCTCCGGGTTCTTCCTCCCACAGTCTGAAACCATGGATTCCAGGTAAATTAAATGCTCTGAATTGCCCCGTATAGTGTGTAGATGTGTGAGTGAGTGAGTGTTTGCCCAGCTATAAATTGGCACCGTGTCCTAGGTGTGTCTGCCCAGCGCCCGAGATGTTCCCTCCTTGATGGGCATCGGTAACCCCACCGTGACCCTAGTGGAGGAATAAGCGGGAGGATGGATGGATGGGTGTTTGTAAAGACATTTGTTTAAAAGTGGCATTAATCCTGAAAATGAAATAGACAATACATGATAAGATCACATCATTCCATGTAAGCTGTTTCATACATTGTTTGTAATCCATGTGATTTAATTCTTGATGTCTGCAATGTGAGCAGAGACATTTTTATTAACGCTATTGTCACACATGGTAGGATTATTGTTTTATACAAATTCCAACTTCAAATGAATGCATATTAAAATCTTGTGGTATATGCATAAAAAGGTTATTAAATCCTAATTAAATCAAGTTTAAAAGGATACTAAATCTAAGAACTACTGATTGATAAACGTAGAGTGCAGTGGGAAGTGTGGTAATGAGCTGCGCCGCACTGATTTCTCACTTCATATGATGCCTAATGTTTTAGCAAACACATTTATCCTATAAAAACCAAAATTATACTCTTAATCACCCGTTTGTTTTTTCTTTGGTTGACGTTAATTACAGATTAAATTCATTAAATTGCTTTGAAAGTGTTTAGTTGATGGTTACCCAGTTATTTTTTTTTTACTGTGTACCAGTTTTGACCTGTGTGCACCCTTCCTCTGCCTATCTTATTTTCCTCTTTACTTTCCTCGTTTTCTCCTTTACTTCATTTGTTCTTTATTTATTCGTACTCACTTTCTTCCCATATCTTTGCTGCAGCCTAAAGTTCCCAGTGGAGACTGGAGATATTCTGCTTCGCTAAGAGCAGGAATGCAAAGGTATGAATATGTTTTGTACAGTAAAATCAACTAAATTTTGATAACAATAAAATTTTTAAGAAGTGCAGAGGTTTAAACTTTTCTGACGTTTGTTAATTGACGAGCAAACTAGTATTTTCAATTTAAGATGCTTGCAGAATTTCCAGATTGTAACAAAGTAATGCAAACATTTATTGATTACAGAGTTTTAAGTCCTCAAAACATTAAGCTCTTGTTTTTGTGTTTGTGTGTGCGTGTACCTGTGTGTAGCTCTGTCCATATGGAGGAGTCGTCTGTAATGCAGGGGGCTCAAGGTGTTCTGGTACAAAACTGGCCCACTGTCTCCAGTGCTCCTGGTAAGACATAAGTTTTTTTTTTATACTTGTAATAATACAATCCATGGTTCATCTTTATTTAACTAACAAAGTAATAAAGAAATAGATTCCTGTATTTATGCTGAACAATTTGAAGTGAGTGTGTACCCAGCGATGGATTGGTGCCCTGTCCTGGGTGTATCTGCCTAGCTCCCGAGACCCTCATAAAGAAATAAGTGGAAGATAATGTATGAATGAATGAACTAGATTTGTTAATTATAAGTAAAATGAAAATTTCATGGCTATTTCCAAATGATGGAAACTAATTGTAAAAATATTTGAAAGTGGTATTTCTACATAGATAACAGTTGTACAACACGTTAATGTTGTATAATAGACTTACAGGTTACTATTTTCTAATATTTCAGCAGCACACCGTTAAGTGATAGTGGCTTTCCAAACCCATGTGGCTGTAAATAATAGAATAATGTTTTTTACGCTGTACCTCCTGAGGGTTTGAAGGACATTTATATTAAACAGTGGTTTCTGGCCTTGCATTGCATTCTCCCAGTTTTTTCACACAGTATAAAAAATGGTAAAAATACAATGCAAAAATAGTTTTGTATGTGTTATTCTGTAATGGAGGGCATGGATAACATTGGCGAAGGGCATTAGTAAGAGTTCAGTGAAGGATGATTATTTGGATTATGCAAGAGCAATGTGTTTTAATCAGGACAGTGTTGATGTCTAAGAGAACGCTGAGTGCATTTAAAGTACCATTCATCTGTGTAATACGTAATGTAATAATAATGTCAATAATACTTCCACTTTACCAATTGATTTTTGATTGGTTATATATAAATATAAATAGAATTTGGAAGATCATGCACTAATAATAATAATTTATTATTGAACAATATAGTTTGACCCTATAAGGACAAAGTACAAAGAGATGGCCAGTAAGAAAAAATATAAATAACTAAATTAATAAAGTAATAAAAAGATAGATCTGTTCAGAAAATGTACCGAAATTGTAGTTGGAGAGAAAAATAAAGGAAGTACATAAAGAGAGATCATGGGCTTGCATTATTATTCTCAACCAGTGTCTTAACAGGGTGTCTGAAAGAGACAGTTTCTATAGCAACCATTCACGTCGTTTAACAGCACAGTGAGAGACGCCACAGAGAGAGGGAGGAAGGGACAGAGGGCTGAGAACACTGGTGCCTAGAAATGCATGAAAAGCTTAACATGGGTGCGGCATTTCAAAACAAGAAGACTCATTGGGCCAAAAAAGCAGAAACCATTTGGATAAAATAGACAGTAATGTGTAGTAAATCAATTATTTTACTTTAAAAATGAAATGTTATGCTCATAGAAAGTCTGCATTTTCTATATTTTTTATTCATTTATGTATTCTGTATACCTTTTATTCTGATCAGTATCATGAAGATTTGGAGCCAAAGGCAGTGTTTATATGATGAAAACACCCTTAGAAACACCCTGTACAGGTTGCGCTACTGGTTCATGCAGGAAAAAACGTCAACAAATATTACTTTATTTTCAGAAAAAATACCACCACAACTTAAACTGCAGATGTAAGCCAGAGCATTTAGGAAAAACCCACACAGACAGGATGTGCACCGTATTTAACACCCAATTAAACACCTTTAATTGATGAACTTAAATTGAGATGGTGTTAAAGAATAAATAGGTAAACATTTCGACAAATGCACTCCAAAATGAGAAAGAGAAGCTGCTGTAAAAAAGCAACATTGAGTAGGATACTTTTGTCCAAAAAGTGTAAATTCATTCAAAGCATTTTCTGTTGTTCATGTTAACTATGTCGCTGTCCAAGCCTATGGTGCTGAAAGTCACTGTGCCCTACTGCATCATTTACATTTGAACAGCTCCATAAAAAAGCTTAATGTTTTAAGCTTATGTTATTTAAAATAGGCTCTAACTGGTGTATACTAAAATCAATATGCACATTCTGGTTTTAAAACCATTTACATTCTTAATACTCAGTAAATATTTTGGTATAGAATTAATTTGGGCAATAGGCGGCACGGTGGCTTGGTGGTTAGCATGCTAGACTCTCAGCGCTTGGAATCCCAATCTGGGTGAAGTTTCCATGTTCTGTGTTTACGTGGGCTTCCGCCAGGTTCTCCGGTTCCCTCCCACAGTCCAAAAACATGGATTTAAGGTCAATTGAGTGCTTTAAATTGCCCCATATAGTGTGTTAGTGAGTGTGTGCCCAGTATAGATTGGCACCCTCTCCTGGGTGTATCTGCCCAGCGCCCAAGGCGTTGTCCCCTGGATGGCCATGGGGAACCCCACTGCGACCCTCGCAGAGGACTAAGCGGAAAATGAATGAATGAATAATTTGGGCAAAACTGTGTACTTACACCTAGCTTGAAAGTCATAAAACAATATGAAATAATAATATACAGTTTTATTTTATGAAAAAAAAAATATTCTACTAACTGCTGAAAAAAATATATTTAGATTTTTTTTTATATATCTTAAATGTATTAATTTAAGTTTTTGATAAAATTGCTGCATTTAGTTACTTTGGATTGTAAATGAATAATATATGCAGTTTATCTAGAATTGCAATTGTTTTATTTGGCCTGATTGGAAGAAAATAATGTCTGTTTCATTTCTTTTATATTTGTTCCCATTACTGCAATTTTTCATAATGTTAGGAAAAGGCTTTTAGTGAAAGGCAGGAAATTTTGATAAAGATAAAGATTGAAAAACCTAATCTCTTACTCTGTGGTTGCATTTTTGGTTCATTTTCATTTTTGATTCATGGTTCATTTTTGATTCTGACACAAACCTTTTAATGCTTTTTCTTCATTAAAGATTTTTTCAGTTTTGTTGTGATGATGGTGAAGTCCTAGGCAGTGATGTGCTTCATTTTAAGTAGTAGACATTTGCCATTTAAGAACATAGTGATATTTTCCCCATGTCCATGTTATGACATCAGTAACATATTAACTCTTAAAAGTTAATAAGTTAAAAAAGCTTTGGATATTTTTTTGCTTGGATGTAATGTAAATACTGCTCTTTTCTTATTATAAGTGGAACCATCAATTTGTACTGTTATTATTTAAACTACTTTGATATGCAGTAATATAATATCAATATAATTATGACCCAAGATAAAGAATTAAGACGTTACTGTGTACATCACCTTAAAGCAGCTAATACAGCACATCATAACTAACCACAGAAGTTTCTTTTACCACACTGCAAAATCACATACAATTAACAGTGTATTTAAGCTAAGGGTGGGGCTTTACAGAGAGAGACTTGTGGCCTATTTCAAAAACTAGAGTGAGCGAAAAATGAAGGTCAGGTTTCACACTTCTGCCCTTCCTATATCATGCATATTGTGATGCCTGCATAGGGTTATGTAATCCTGCAGAACTCAACTGTATTTCTATAGATTTCACATTTCAAAATGCTGTTATATGAATCTATTAGTGAGAAAAAGGTTGGTTTAATAAGAGAAAGTAAAAAGCGTAAATATGACTCATATA
>JAOUQT010337167.1:0-13061 GCA_025769995.1 Xyliphius kryptos | reverse complement strand
TTTCTTGTTCCGGTCCCAAGCTCGGGTAAATTGTGAGGGGTGGCCAGGAATGTAAAACATTTGCCATGTCTATGAAGCGATTTTTTTAAGATATTGACTCGCTGAGAGTCAAAAAGAAGAAAGAAGGGTTTGTTTAGCACCAGACACTATAAAATCTCCAATTTAATGTCATTTTGAGAAAAATATCTTTGGTTTTTCCAATTTTTAATTTGTGTTTACACTGTCATAAATCAAACATTTTATTCTCTATTTACATAATTTTTACATCACAGCAATCGGCAAAGGGTCCTCTCTAGTATCATCGTATCTTTGGCCAAGTGATAGTTTCAAAGACTTCTGAATTATGGCCATTTGTTCAGAGAATTCATTTCCAGCTTTGTTAATCATTTTGTATGGTAATAAGTCTGATACAAAGGAAGACACACAAACACACATGCACACATGTGCATGCAGCCTGTTACCGCTGCTCCCGGTTGAGTTTTGGTTAATTTTTTTAAATATTTTATTTATTTAGTTAAATTTTGTAAGGTTAAGTTAGTGAAGCTGTACCCTCTCTAAACATGCTCATAGAGAGAGTCTTGGTTTGTTTTTTCGCTGTGAAAGTACTTATTTCACTCTCCCGCGCCGTTGCGGCGCAACAGCATGGCCACTTTGTTTACGCCCTGGATCAGCTGATCGCGATGAAGACAGCCGGCATGGCTATCAGACCAGATAACATCCCTGAAGAGCTTTGGAGACGGACGCACAGGGAATGCAGAGAAGGAATAAACCAGCGCACAGGAAAATCGAGGGCGAAACGTAGAAGGTTTATATAGAAAAAAGGTTATAAGCCGCGTCTCCCCTCTATCATCATAGGCAACGTGAGATCGCTGGCAAATATAATGGACGAGCTGACAGTATTAACCAGGAGTCAGAGGGAGTACCAGGAGTGTAGTTTAATGTGCTTTTCGGAGACATGGCTACATCAGGATATTCCCGATGACAACCCTTCTGTAGATGGATTTTAGACAGTTCGGGCTGACCGGGACTACACTGGGAGCGGTAAGGGAAAGGGACGGGGGCTCACTGTTCTAGGGAACCTAGAAACTCTAGATATATATGAGTATATAAAAATAACATATATTGACAAATTCATTTACAAGCCAAACAAACTCCTTTTTTTCCAAAACAAACTCCTTTAAGTTGCCTATATTTTCAGAAAAATCATCACTTAGCTTTTGGAATCTACTTGTTTTTCTAAACTGTCATAACTATGAATTTTTTTCATTAATCAACATCAAAACAAAGCCCATGCTCAAAATATTTTCTGTTAAGTTATATTTTATTAAATATATTCTGATGTGTGTCAGAAGTAAAAAAAATAACTTTGTTAGTATAGTATAATAGTATAATCCAATAGAAATGAATAAAAGAAGTTTTTCAAAAAATGAGAAAACTCACTACTCTAACGTCTCTAATGCCGATATAATTTCATCTATAAACACAATTTAAAGCTAAAAGTAGAGCCATATTCCCTTCTAAAAGATTTTACTCTTTAATAAATTATTTTTATAGTCTTGAAAATTTGTTCAACATTAAACCAGCCACTAGAGAGCACAAGCCATTGTATTTCTTGTTCCGGTCCCAAGCTCGGGTAAATTGTGAGGGGTGGCCAGGAATGTAAAACATTTGCCATGTCTATGAAGGGATTTTTTAAAGATATTGACTTGCTGTTGCAACCCCTTACAAAGTGAGAGGCCGAAAGAAGAAAAAAGGGTTTGTTTAGCACCAGACACTATAAAATCTCCAATTTAATGTCATTTTGACCGGGACTACACTGGGAGCGGTAAGGGAAAGGGACGGGGGCTCACTGTGTTAGTGAATAACTTCTGGTGTAACCCTAGTCACATTACCATCAAAGAACGAGTTTGTTACCCGGAAATTAAGTTGTTGGATGTTGGACTCAGACAATATTATCTACCACGGGAGATTTCACATGTTATTAATGTGGCCGTTTACGTTCCCCCCTCGGCTAACCCGATGACAGCGTGTGACATCATTCATTCCACTATAGCGCATCTCCAAACTCAACACCCAAGAGCATTCATAACAATATCAGGTGACTTCAACCATATCACCATGGCTAAGGTCTTACCAAACTTTACAAAGTATGTAGACTGTCCTACCAGAGAGGAAAGAACATTGGATTTGTTATATGCTAATGTTATGGATGCATACAGCTGTTTCCCTCTACCGCCCCTGGGTAGGTCAGATCACAACTGGGTAAACCTCAGCTCTTTGTATGTGCCACTGGTGAAGAGCCAGCCTGTGACAACACGGACAGTGAGGAGATGGTCTGAGGATACATTCAAGGAACTGCAGGACTGTTTTAGGACTACGGTTTGGCCAACTCTCAAGGAGAAGACATTGATGGGCTCACAGAGTGCATCACAGACTATATTAAATTCTGTGTGGACTCTACTGTCCCTACCAGGACTGCTAAATGTTACCCAAACAACTAGCCGTGGCTAACAAAGGACATTAAAGCTCTCTTAAACAATAAGAAGAGTGCTTTCAGAGCTGGTGACAAGGAGGAGGTGAGAACAATCCATAGGAAATTAAAGACAACCATCAGGGAGGATAAGAACGTGTATAGGAGAAAGCTGGTGTTGAAACTTCAAGAAAACAACTTAAGAAAGGTCTGGAGTGGAATGAGGACCATCACTGGCAGAAGGAAACATGGACAGGGCGAATGAGCTAAATCTGTTATTTAACAAATTCGACACTACAGGTTCTGTCCTCCCCTGTCTTGATTTCTCAGATGGCCATCAAAAGCTCATTGTATCCTCCACCCCTCCTCCTGATGGTCTTCCTCCCTTCACACGAAAAAAAAAGACTTCACACGAACAAAGCTGCCGGACCTGATGGGATCACCCCCAGGGTGCTCAAAGCCTGTGCCGACCAGCTTGGAGAACTTCTAAAATATGTTTTTGATCTGAGCCTGGGTGTACAGAGGGTCCCAGTATTGTGGAAGACTTCGTGCATTGTTCCTGTCTCCGATTGTCATCGGGGGGTCAGCGTTGACGCGGTTGAACACTACAGATATCTAGGTATAAAATTGGACTGGGGTATAAACACTGATGTCCTTTTCAGAAAGGGCCAAAGTCATCTCAATTTTTTGAGGCATCTGAGGTCCTTCAACATCTGCCGGACTATGCTCAAGATCTTTTATGAGTCTGTGGTGGCGAGTGCTATTCTATAAGCTGTATATGCTAATATTAAAATTTTCTGAGATAATCATTTTGGGTTTTCATTGGCTGTAAGACATAATCATCAACATTAACAGAAATAAACAGTAGAAATAAATCACTGTGTTTGTAACAAATAATGGTAGACATTATATATATATAATTTTGTATTGAATTACTGAAATAAATTAACCTGATGATATTTTAATTTATTGAGATGCACCTGTAGATATATAATGCCTAAAATGGCACACTGGTCTGATATATAGACATCAAAATGTGCCCATTTTGTTCTGAAAATTTTACATTGACTTAACATGACTTAACAAATTTTCGCACTGCTGTATCTTGGTACATTTCTGAGATACAAACACGCAATTCAACATGCTTGTTCCCGGTTAACTAACTACATTGCATTTTAATAAAAGTTCGGTTTTAAAGGACTTTCTAATGCCTCCTCATTCAGATGCCCTGCCAATTTCACCCCCATTTCCCCATTTATTCTAACTGGACATCAAACAATAATTAAAATGGCAAATTGGTTTAAGATATAGACTAATAGTATTTTTTAAATGCTAAATGCTAATTGTAATTTCTTTTAGCTATTGCTAATGTTGGTGTTAATGCTAATTGCTAAGGCTAATTCATGTAAGGCATCTTACATGAAGTGGAGATTGCCTTTCTCATCCCCAAACCCCCCTATCTACCACAATATACTTGGCCTGCCTTGGATGACTCGCCACTTCGTCCTTGCATAGATATCATGGCCTCAATCAAGTGTCACTGAAGTGTTCTGCTCCTACTTGTCTTCACAAAGTTGTATCTCAGGAACACATATAACCTTTTCCGGATGCACAAGAGTGAAAAGTGGAAGACAGTGTTTGGGATCACCAGTGGGCACAAGTATACTTTTATGCCATATGGCTTGGCTTTGGCATAGAGTGTACATAGAGTTGGACATGCTCGGCTGCTACGTTATTGCTTACATTGACAATATATTGATTTTATTACTAGATCTGACGAGTCATATGAGCCATGTCAGAGAGTTACTTTGACACCTGCTCCAGCACCAGCTCAATGTAAAAGGGGAGAAGTGCCTTTTTCATGCTACCCAAGTAGAATTTCAGGGGTACACAACTGAACCTGGAAAAGTAGCCATGACCAGGAGTAAGGTGGAGGTAGAGGCCATGACCGTGGAAGCGGTCTTCAGCTCCATAGATGCACTGCTTAAAAAACTTCCTAAAACAGATGTCTACCAGGCTCTGTTGGACCCCAGAAGCTGTCAGTGACAGAGGCCCCCAATTTACTTCGAAGGTCTGGAGCAACTTCATGAAGACGTTGGGGTCACAATCTCACCTCTGGCTTCCACCCACAATCAAATGGTCAAGCAGAGAGGCTAAACCAGGAACTAGACAATTTCCTATCATCCTCAAGACCAGGTATTTGCCCTGGGCGGAGTATGCCCAGAACTTGCTCAAGAGTTCAGCCACAAACATGACTCCATTTAAGTGTGTTCTCAGTTACCAGCCACCACAATACCCTTGGAAAACCAACACTTCTGACACCCCACTGTGGACAGTTGGTTCAAGAAAAGCAAGGGAGTGTGGGCTCTCACTTACAAGAGACTATCCAAGGCAGTGGCAACAATGAAAAGACAGGTCATCCAGCGCCAATGAAATATTTTAGATTATAAAACCTGGATATCAACCAAGGGATTCACACAAACATCAGGTTCCCAAAAGCTAAGCCCAAAATACTTGGGACCATTCCCAATAACAAAATAAATCAATAACATACTAAGATACAACTTCCACATCATTCCACGATACATCCCACTTTTCACATGAGTCAGCTCAAGCCTGGCATAAGTGGTCCCCCTACTGACCAGGAGGGAAAGACGCAGCCGCCCGGTCCCACAGAAGTAGGAGCTGAGGCCACTTATTCAATCAAACAGATCCTCAACTCACATCGTCGCCAAGGTCGCCTACAATCTGGGTGAGTTAGAGGGTTATGGACCTGAGGAGAACAGTTGGGACATGGCTGAAGACATCTTGGACCCCATGTTCACAGAGAATTTCCACAAGCGTCTTCCCAATAAACCCGCTCCTCGCAAACCAGGCAGCCCCAGAGGAATAAAGAAAAGGCTTATTTACATTGCCAGACTCATGCTCATGGACTTTTTCTCTGGGACTTTTTCATGAGCTTTGGCTCAGCATATAGCCCTTGGTTGTTCATAGTTAAATCCCCACTCACTGAATTAGGAACTAAGCCACTAGTTGCTTTGCACTTTGTGCTTATTTTTGTCACAGCTGATCATGTCCATGTTGTGAGTTTTTGTCCTTTAATTATAAGTGACTTTTGTTTGTTTTCAGAAGCAGTAAACCAGAGTGTTCGGGAGCCGCAGATCCTCAGTTTACGTTTGTGCTGTCTGTGTTTTGGACTATATCTGTTTTTTGGGGTTTTTCACCCTACACTCTGTGCTTGAAATTTTGAGTGTGTGCGACAGTAATTGAATAAAATGCTTTTGTCTCCAGAACTTTGTGTGGGGGTCATAAAATTGTGTTAGAGTATAAAATAACATGTTATATTAATTTTATTAATAACTTTATAATTAGCTATAAACCAATTGGTTATTCAAAATGTGATAATAAATCTTCCAAACATGTTTACACTGTAAACAATAAGAAAAAATGTCACTTACCTATGTACTCTATATACTCATTATTATAATAAAGGGTGCAATATTGTACAAAGGTTTATGTACAGGAATATGGGCATATTGTACTTGAGTACATAGATGAGAAGCTACATAAAAGTTAATACTGGTTAATGTGACATTCATCATTCATCAGTAGTACATAATCAGTTGAAATTTATGTATTCACATATTTAATAATATCTACTCTTATTTGTTAATGTTTTTTTAAATAGAAATAAAACGTATTTAAGTGTATACCATGAGAAATTAGTAGAAATCTGCAATGTGTATGTTACTTACAGTTGGTCTGAGCACAGATGAGACAAGATGTGGTGCTGTTGAAGAAGGTGAGGAGGCCAGCTACAGCCATGTTGATGTCTTTGTTGGTGGGTCTGAGGTCTAGTGTAGTGAAACGGGGGAATTGTACCTTCAATATGTCCTCTGAAGCAACCTTCACATATGGCACCTTACACAGAGAAAAAAAATCCTGTATAGTAATATTCTTAATATGACTGCACGGGTTTATTAAGTAAAATTAATGCAAAACAGTACATTCTTCCTTATTCAATTAAAATTTATTTATAAAGCGCTTTTAACAATGGACATTGTCCCAAAGTCGTATGCTTGTGGTTAAGGAACCAGCCTTGCAACCGGAAGGTCCCTGGTTCGATTCCAAGTACCGACAAGTTATGGCTGAAGTGCCCTTGGCAAGGCACCTAACCCCCAGTTGCTCCCCGCGCATTGTGCTGGCTGCTTACTTCTCCGGGCACATGTGCTGACTTTACCAGTGTGTCTGTATTTGTGTGTTTCACTGCACACACTGGTTAAATGCAGAGGACCAATTCAGCTGTGTGCAAAACATAATGGCAAAATGTATCACTTTCACATTCAAAGCAGCTTTAAAGAAACAGATAAGGGATAAAATTTCCATCTTCTCTGCAATATTAGGTGTTGCTCATCCGAAAGAGTAAAGAAGGAAAAGAGAGGATAGAAAAGAGAAAAGAAAGAAAGGGAAAGAGAATAAAGTTAATTATTTTTGATCCCCTATCTAATGGTCAATCCAAAATCAAGTTGTGCAGAGAGCAAGAAGAAACTCTGACAGATTAGCGCTTTAACAGTATAACTACAGAGTAGAACCAGAAGGTGACATAGACTTGAGGGAGCCCTGGGACATAAAGCAGCCATCCAATCCACCGTCAACAAACCTGAGTGGCTGGGCAACAGCATCTAAACATCTCAGTTTACTAAAACACTCTATGATGATAAACCCTCCAGCCCTCATAATACGAGGTATCAGCAAATGGCCTGCACCTGATTCAAGTATCACTATCTTTCATTATCACTATAATAAGTAAAAAAAAATAATCAATGAAGAGAAAATTCTAAAACAATATTCAAATTCGTATATTATTTATGTGGCATATCTGTTATTAAACTTTCGTACACGATCACCTTGCCATTTATTTATAATTAATTAAGCACAGTTTTAAGTGCTTGTTTTCATGAATATAAAATTTCAAATAGTCAGGGGAATGACACATACAAGTCTTGCACAGTGGTCAGAGGGATTTTAAGCCATTCTTCTTGCAGAATAGTGGCCAGGTCACCACATGATGCTTTGTACATGTGATGCTTTGCTCATCCAAAACACCCCAAAGTGGCTCTTGATACATCACAAAGGCTTGTCCAATTTAGCCATGAATCCACTCACACTAAAATGACAGGTTTCAGTTCCATTGTCTAACCCCTGTATACGTATGTATGTGTGTGTAATATATTTATGAGAGATATCTCTCATTTATAATTGAATATTCCATGATTTATAATGGGATTAAGAAAACGGCTGAGGTAAGCTTGAGAAACTTCCTCCTCCCCGATCCTAGGCAGATGCAGATCACCAGGTCAGGGACACTAAGGGTAAAAGGTTGTGTAAACAACATACTTTACTGTTAAAAGGAGGTTAGTTACAAGCCACAGGCAGGGGAGAGAATTTGTTCTCATGCAGGCCTGGCTTTAAAAAAGGGGATAACTCTGAATAAACTTTAAGAACTTAACAACTACTGACTTGTGTTCAGAGAGTTACTCCCAGTGCTGTCTAAATAAATCTACTTGATTCTTCAAGTCTGTCTTGGTCTCCATTTGTCTGAAAAGCCTTTGTGTACTATAATTTCCACCACAGATGTCTGCATATCCAAGGAGAAGAATGCAAGCAACATCTCACAGTTGCACACAATCTCCCTGTTCAGTGTGGAGGGCAAGCTCTTTTCCAAGAGACTTGCTAACTGGCTGACTAAGTATCTCTTGAAGAACCTACATCGACACAGCAGTGCAAAAGAGGGAAGTCCCAGGCATGTGGTGCAGTGTAGAACATACAGGAATGGTTACTCAGCTACTAGGAGAGGCAAGGGAAACGCGAGGGGACCTAGCAGTCATTTGGCTCGACCTGGCCAATGCCTATGGATTCATTCCACATGAGCTTGTGTTAAAAACCTTAGCAACATACACATTCTGGAGTAAATAATAAATTCTTTTGAAACTATTACAGCAGCTTTAGTCTGAGATTGACCTCTGGGTCAATAACATCAGCATAGCATTGATTAGAAAACGGCATCATCACTGGGAGTACCATATCAGGGTCGTTGTTTGCCCTAGCAATGAACCATCATAACCATCATGGTCAAAGCAGCATAAGTGGAATGTAGGGCCCCCTGTCCATATTGGGAATTAAGCCTTTATGGATTGAGCTAAATAGAGGTCCCTGGTCCTGAGGAAAGGTAGAGTGGTGGAGAAGCACCGTTTCAACCTGGACAGATTCCTCATTCCATCAGTGTCAGAGAAACCCATAAAGAGTCTGGGAAAGATATTTGACTCTGAGAGACAGGGCAATCCAATCAATGCATGAAGAGCTGAAAACCAGGGCTTCTGGGTAAGTTCAAAGCATGGATATATCAATATGGCATCCTACCGATATACGAAGTCCCAATAACCACTGTGAAGGGTTTTGAACTCCACATTAGCCAGTAGCTGCCCAGGGACCTGGATTTAGCTGGCTTAATCATCATTCTCACCTATGTGCTGATCCTTACTAGCCCATGTAGGAGCCAATGACATCCCGTCACTGATGTTGCTGTGAATGTCAGGTCATCCATGTAGGCTCGAATAGCTTTGACCATCATGTTCATTGCTAGGGCAAATGTTCATTGCTAGGGCAAACAACGACACTGATACTCTTCTGGCTCTTTGCCTTTTTTCAATTTTCCTGCTTATATCTTCTGCTTTGCTTCTCCTGTCTCGACTACTGTTACTGTGCTGTCTACCTCTACTTTGAGAGATCCTCTCAAGACAATTTGACCAAAAAGAAATTATGAATATAATTAATTGGTCTCACAATGTAATTGACACTAACCTCTCAACAAGGAGTCTAGGTTCGGGGAAACCAGCCTGTCCTGACAGAACTTTCACAGCTAGATACACGATGGACGCGTGGGAGAGGTGGCAAGACATGTGCCTGGCAGTTCTTTCCATGGAGGACATTGAAGACATACATTTCTATTCGGAACCTTGGCGACAGGCATTCTGCTGATTGAAATAGGCCTTTCCCTGGGTTACCGCAAAATTTAACAAATGGGGCAGCTGTCCAAGGCCCCTTAAAGCTGCCAAACATGAATGACGTGATGGGCAGAGCCGTCAGCACTCAGGGATTATGAACCACAACATTGACAACATCTTGGAGAACAATGATTTTGGGATTTGATTGGCTGTTAGACCTAATTATCAATAGTAACAGAAATAAACACTTAAAGTAGATCACTGTGTTTGTAATGAATGTAGTGATTTGCTTTGGGTTCAGTGGGATGCTGTGCTGTCGACTGGAGCTGGGACTAATTTTTCCCAGGCTCTGGTGCAATACCAGCTCCGGGGCTCTTAGAAGCTGTCTGAGCCGTGCTATCATAGGCTAAACGCCGGTGGGTTTGCCTGCGTCCTGCCCCAGCCGTCCAGAGTCACCCTGCCTCTGGGGACAGGCCTGTGCAAGATTCCCTACCTGGTTAGATTTAAAAAATTGAATGTCTGTAAATAGGTAGACATTTATTTTAACAAGTTCATGCATTAACAAAAAATTATCACATAGTGAAAAATCTATGCATTTGTACACACATATATAGATACACAAATACATTATTATATAATAATAATGTATTTATAATAATAAATAATTGTTTGCACAGTTTTAAAGAAAATCTAGAACAGTGTTAAAAATACAAAAGTTAAATCATGTAAGTGTTTATGTTTATTTATAAGCTCTCCCATGTTTAAAATTTCAATCCAGTCCCGTGCTTCTTGTTGATCTTTTATTATACATTTTTATTTTCCTAACAGTGTTTGTGTGTGAGGTGTGTTATATAAAGTTTTTACTTTGTTTAAGCTCACAATGTTCTCTTTGGTGGATGTATCACAATCCATTTCACTTTCTCTCATTCGTTTAATTTCATTATAATCCTTGATATTCTAATTGATGCTCGGCACATGCTGTGAATGTTTCATTCTACATAAATAAATGCTTGGATGATGTCAGCATCACAAAGAACAGTCGGCCAGTCATAAACCATGGATGACTGATGAAGTACGCAATATGCTTAAGAAACTCTGGCTTCAAATCTGATGATGAAATTGCATTTAGAACAGCGAGAGCCAGCAAAAGCGTGCTTATATACAGAAAATCTAGGGCTATTTTCATAACCCCATTAACACCAGGGATATATGGCAAGGCATCCAGACATCCAGACTATACATGTCAGCCCCTCATGTGTGTGGTGATGTGGAATTTCTCACTGATCTAAACAACATATTTTGGAGGTTTGAGGAATTAAACTGCACCACATCAGAGAAAGCCCATTAGAATGAAAAGTCACTCTGCTTTGACATTGCTGATATACAAAGAACTCTGAGGAGAATAAACACTTCAAAAGGCCCCAGGCCCTGACAACATACCGGGCTGGTTGCTCAGAAAATGCGCAGATCAGTTGGCTTGTGTTCTGACAGACATTTTTAACACCTCACCAAATTAAGTTCCATCATGTTTTACATCTTCCATCATAATCCCAGTGGTAAAAAAAATGTCAGATATCACTAAATAGCTAATGGCCAATTGCAATCCAATTATGATGAAGTGCTTTGAGATGCTTAAACCGTGAAAGACCACAGTCTGGGAGGGCTGGACAAAACATCTCGGGTGTCATAACCATAGACTCCCCTTAAATTTGTGTATTGACCCCCTGATATCCACTCAAATGACACATAATTGCATCCCTATAACTGTGACAAACCATATTGTGAAGTTCACGAATGATACCACACTGATAGGAATGAGAACGACCTGGCTTACAACAAGGAAGTTGAACTGTTGGTGGGTTGGTGCAATGTGAATAACTTTATGCTGAATTTGGGTAAAACAAAAGAGATCATTATTGACATCAGGAGGAATCAGCCTTGCCACACTGCACTTTTCATCAACAATATAGCTTTGTAGGTGGTAAATAGCATTAAGTTTCTGGGGTGTGTATTATAAAATAATAATATTGTTGTTCAATAATAATATGGCCTTTCAAGGTACCCAAGGATCAAAACAAAAGCATATACAATACTGAAAAGGTAAAGAAGTTTTTAATAGAGATTTTAAGAGTGGGAGTAAAGAGACAGGTGGAAGAAAGTTCTACAGAGAGGGGGCAGCCACACTAAATGATCTGCTACCCAAGGAGGACAGCCTAAATCTAAGTATATCCAGCAGGCCAGCTTTGGAGGACCTGAATGAGCACAGGGGGTCACCAGGTGGAAAACATAGAACATAGTCCATAAGAGATTTAAAAGTGAGGAGCAGTATTTTATATTGAATGCACTTATGCACAGGGAGCCAACGCAGTTGCTCCAGAACCAGGGCAATGTGGTCATGTTTGCGAGTCAATGTGAGGATCCTAGCCGCAGCTTTTTGAATCAGTTGTAAAGGGCGCATTGTCTTAAATAATCTTACTTGGTCTAGGAACACTGTCAGAAAAGCACAGCTATGTCTGCACTTCCTGCACAGGATGAGAAGAGCCCACTTGCCCCCACCCATCCTTACTACACTACAGAAGCACATTAGAGAGCATCCTGATGAGCTGGGTCTCTGTGGAGGCTGCAGGGGCTCGGTCAGCAATCCCTAACACCTTCAATGTGGACTGTTTTCTCTGTTCACATCTGGGAAGCAGTTTCTGAACATTCGGTGTAGGACCACTAGGTTCTTTAATAGCTATTTCACTGTGCATATTTAATTATATATATTTCTTAATATTATATTATATTTTACACTTCTAGTCTCATTTTATGCAGTTAACAATGTTTCAGTTTCGTTGTCTAACCCCTGTATATGTATGTAAATACATCTACAAATAAAACATAAAAATCTGGACTTCTAAAACATAAGAAATAATCTGTAGGTTAAAAATCAGTTCTGTCCCCTCTAACCAACACAGAGCTTTCTCACAACACCACACAGCTTTAAATGTCCCCAGGTCCCCTGTGCTTTTATAAAAATTAAAATCTATTAAAACACGTGATTTAATGAGTCTGGACAGAACTCTCACAGTATCACAGTCTGCATTTTGTGTCACTCTGTTCCTTCTGCTCATATAAATGGACATTTTTGCCTGGCCAAAGATAAAAAACTCTGTGTTTACATAAATATTAAAAGCATAAATAAAAATATTGAGAGTAAAAATCATATCTGTATAATGCGAGAGTCAATAGCAGTGAATAAAAGCATAAAAAACAGTCTCTCTATCTGTGCAGAATGGACACTGTGGCGTGAAGTCAGTGTTTAATATATAGATAAAACTGCAGGTCACTGGTTCTTTTTGTGGTTTATACAGTGCCCTCCATTCAGGTTTAAAATTAGAATTAAAACCCAGTACATTTCTCCATGGGGTGGCTATATTTCCATTCAATTTTTTCTTACTAAAAAAACTTTACACAGGCTCTGTAGAGCAGTTTACCCGACACTGTGTCAAAGTTAATCCCCCCTTCGCCTTTCTTCTTCTTCTTTCGGCCTCTCCCTTTTATCAGGGGTTGCCACAGCGTGTCAGTCTTTTCCACCTCACTCTGTC
>JAOUQT010337156.1:0-13061 GCA_025769995.1 Xyliphius kryptos | reverse complement strand
GTGACCAAAACATCAGCCAGAAAGGATGAGAACAGAGAAAAGGTGTGTGGTCACCACCTGCAGAAGCACTCCTTTGTGGGGGGGGGGGGGTCTTGCTAAGTGCCACTCATTTTTACCTGTTCCATATGCACAACAGCAAGTGAAATTGATTCACAATCAGTGTTGCTTTCTAACTGAACAGGTTGATGTTACAGAAGAGTGGTTGACTTGGAGGTACATCGTGTTAAGTGTACAATTCATGTAATAAATATAAAGCAACACTTATGAATCTTAGTATTTTTTCTTTGCATAAGCCCCTACCCCCCATGATCATGTGACTTTACACTCAGATATTAGTGTCTATTACAGTATACACTTCAGTTTCACTTCTGTAAGAGAGGGAGTTTCCGTTCTGACCTGCAGATTTAGTGAATTAAAGCACCAGAAGCTCCAGCATTCTGCAGATCAGAGCGGAGGTTATCTATCCAACCAGGTTTCTGTTGGACTGAGGACTTATCAATCCAGATAGAAAAATCTGTACATTATTAGTGTTTCACACTGTAAACACAGACCAGCTGGTCATGGGTGATGGGTCACCTGCTGGGTATCAGTCCTAACAAAGTTTTTTTCTGTAACTTTTTTCCTTTCTTACTGTTTCAAAAGTTCTAGATTAAATGTAATTCTACTCTGTTGAATTGTATTATCCCCTCAGTGTCTCAGATTCTCTGGATAATCTGGATAAATAATGTGTGTTAGCTCAGTGGGTCCTAACCCATTTGCCCATTCTTCCTTGCAAAACAGCTCAAGCTCAGTGAATAGCAGTTTTCAGCTCCTTCCACAGATTCTCGATTGGATTCAGGTCTGGAACTTTACTTGGCCATTGCAACACCTGGATAGATTTATTTGTGAACCATTTAATTGTAGATTTTGCTGTTTTAGATCATTGTCCTGTTGAAAGATAAATCTCTGTCCCAGTCTCAGGTCTTTTGCAGACTCCAAAAGGTTTTCTTCCAGAATGGTCCTGTATTTGGCTGCATCCATCTTCCCATCAATTTTAACCATCTACCCTGTCCCTGCTGAAGAAAAGCTGGCCCCAAACCATGTTGCCGCCACCACGACGTTTGACAGTGGGAATGGTATGTTCTCTTACGCCAAGCATAACGTTTTGCATCGTGGCCAAAATGTTTGATTTTGGTTTCATCTGACCAGAGCACCATCTTCCATGTTTGTTGTGTCTCCCAGGTGGCTTGTGGCAAATTTAAAACAAGACTTTTTATAGATATATTTGAGAAATTACTTTCCTCTTTCCACTATTCCATAAAGGCCAGATTTGTGCAGTATATGACTGGACAGAGTTTCCACCTCAGCTGTAGATCTTTGCAGTTTATCCAGAGTGATTGTGGGCCTCTTGGCTGCATCTCTGATCAGTCTTCTCCTTGTTTGAGCTTAAAGTTTAGAGGGACGGCCAGGGCTTGGTGGATTTGCAGTGGTCTGATACTCCTTACATTTCAATATGATCGCTTGCACAATGCTCCTTGAGATGTTTAAAGCTTGTGAAATCTTCTTGTATCCAAAGCCGGCTTTAAACTTCTCCAGAACAGTATCTTGGACCTGCCTGGTGTGTTCTTGGTCTTTATTATGCTCTTTAAACAGAACTCTTATCATCATCAGTCATTTAGGTCAACATTGTATCATTCAGAAATCCTCACTTAACTTCGGGAGTGAGTTTACTGCTCTGGAAGCCGAAATGGGCTAATTAATATTGCATGCCCTGCTTTTCAGTTTTATTTTTAAAAAGTTAAAAATGTACAATAAATTTCATCTCAATTTACGATTGTGTCTCACTTTTTGTTGATTCTTTACAAATAATTACAATTTCATATCTTTATGTTTGAAGCCCGAAATATGGCAAAAGGTTGAAAAGTTTAAGGGGGCCGAATACTTTTGCAAGGCACTGTAGGTCAAATTTAAACATTTCTGAAGCAAATCAAGAAAATAAGCCAAACAGTACAGGCTTTTTTAACTTTGAATCACAATTGAGGTATTTTTTAATTTGGTCACATGTTACAAAGCGTAAAGAAAACATTTAAAACATTCTCAGATCTGGCCCACAGGCAGGAGCTCAACAGAGAACGATTTATTGGAGTGACGATAAGGCGCATGTGCTACTTTAAATCGATCGCCAGCCTGTTCATCAAAGTCGACATGATGGAACCGATATGTTCTGAATCAGTTGACTGACATCTGATATTTCACAGTCCAACACTACACTCAATGCAGCCATTGTTTAGTGCACTTTGATCTGGGAGCTTTTATTCATAAACGGCACTGAACTGGACTGTTCGGGGGAAAAATAAATAATTGGACCATTGTGTACCGTGTGTTGGAACTTGTACACAAAATTAAGAATAGTACTGGGACACAGTATTGGGACTAAACAATTATGAGTTGTGGTTTGAATAAAATCAGGGAATTGGTATCGTGATTTGATACGGCGTATCAGGTCCATGGTTACTTCCATCCTTAATTAAAAAACAAACAAAAACAAAACAACAACAACAAATGCCTTTCTCAGTTACCAAAAAGCTGCAACTACCAAAATGCACAACTACATGCTTTACTTAATTCATCCATGGTAATGAAACGTAACACACTGGAATTGAATAAACTAAATTAAATAAGGTGTCCCCTAATACTTTTGTCCAAGTATTAGTCTGGCAGCAGTGGATCAGTATAACACACAGACTGTAAGGTAGTTTAAAGCTAACAGAGTAATTTAATCTGTCTGCTGCTTTTAACATTGCTGCAACTGTGGTAACCTTGCTTTAGTACTCAACAGGCTCCCACTACAGGTTACTGAGCAGAAGTGCGGTCTGGGTTCCCAATCAACAGCATCCAGGTTGGGTACTTCGATTAATTCTTTTAAAAGCTCAGAAATTGTGTGCGCGCATATTAATGACCACAGTGTGCTTATGAAACACAAACAAGTTGCACATGTTCTGATCTAAGTAACTTGATGTCATGATGAAACACTGATTATCTGATGACATTCAGAGCCTCGACGCCTGGAGGCTAGGCATTACATGTACCGCATTTCCAAATCGAGCTCGATCCCTGCGGTCATCTCTGTAGTTTGACTTTTTTGTCATGTTGCAACTGAACGGCAGATTAAAGATCAGACGTGGGGTGAAAGATGCTCTTTGGAATCAGAACACTCAGTCACATGCAGTTATACTGTACATAATTTCATAAACCGCATGATGGCCTCAACACTTGAATGATGTCACGGTGCCTTTATTGTGTTACTATTTCTACACTTCACTGAGGAACTGGTGGAACTTAACAGTCATCTCTCATATAGTGGCCACAGCTGATCACCAGCTCAATACTCATATTCAATGATCACTGCAATTTTTCTAAATACGTCTTTCCTTAGTGACTGTAGTCAACCTGATTAACAAACCTTCAAAATAAGACAGAAAAAAAATATTGAGGAGCTTCAGTAGGTTTCATTCAAAAAAATACATCTAAACCCTATGGAACCTTGTTAAAAAAGGAGCTAGAATTGAGAGACAGAGAAACTAAGAGAGACTGAGAAACATCGTTGTCTAACCTCAAATATTCTGGAAAAACGTGGGGCAAAAAAAAAAAGAATCTCACAAACTCAGAAAGGGAAGACAGTCTGGACTGGGATGTTCTAAAAGCTACAGTGGTAAGGATAAGACGATTAAGTTTTTTGCGATTTATCACAATTAAAAAGTTACAATTAATCATAAGAAGTAAAAGTAGCATGAGGCGGTGTCTACAACCCACACAAGTTGCTCAGGTAGTGCAGCTTATTCAGGATGAAACATCAATGCCAGCTGTGGCAAAAAGGTTTGCTGTGTCTCTTAGCACAGTGTCCAGAGCATGGAGCAGGTACCAGGAGACAGGCCAGTACACCAGGAGAGAACATCCACCCCCCTCGTCAGGAGCATGGCCAGGCTTATTTTAACTTGTCTTTGAGGAATTTGAGTAGGATTCCAAATCCAGACCTTCATGGGATACTGATTTTTTTGTGTTATTTTCTTCTCAATGCATACCATTATCTACTAAATAAAGATTTTCAACTGAAATATTTTATTGATTTAGATCTAAGATGTGTTATTTTCGTGTTCCCTTTATTTTTTTTGAGCAGTGGCTGTTTTTTTAGGGACACAGTTTAAACTTTTATTTAATACAGTTAATATTTAGCAAAAGCTTTGCGTTGTTTTTTTTCCCCAAAAACAAAAATGTCATTTCCAGTTTACATTAAATAAATAATACATTTCTGGCACTTTTTTTTTGTTAAAGTTGCATTAATCATCAGGACCATAATTGTATCGTCACAATCTGTAATCGTCTCATCCCTGTTTGGCGGAAGTCCCAATTAATTAGCAAATTAAGATCTTTATACCAATTACAATAAAATTTTCTACCACACAATTTACCAGAAGGATGAAAGGAACAACCAGCTCGTGACCCATATTATCAGGAATGTATAGACTGTGGAGTGATTTATGATGTGTGCATTAATTTTAGGTCATGGCTGGACCAGAAGAGGGACGTTTAATTTGCTTCACTGACATTGAGCTGGACGTGAAGTAACGAGTCTCAGACCAAATTCACTTAAGCTTTAAACATTTTACTTGGAAAGGCACAAACTATGATTTCCTGGTAAATACTTCTAATGTGAAACATAAAAGAGGACGATCTTCTCATCATTAGACTCTGTCCTTTGTACACATTGTATAGAATTCGTCCTCGGACAGTCTCTCTGTTTTGTTTCTGATGTACATTAAGTCTTTTATTCGGCTCTCTAAAAGTGCAAAATTAGGCAGAGAGCATCGACTGGGTTTGTGTCTCCGTCGTCCACAGTACCCGAGAGTACCTGAGCGCGGTTGCTGTGCGGCACAGTCCACAGCGACAGGACCAAAATGAACCACAAACAAGAAAAAGAGAAGCTTTAAAAAAAATCTCCAGGTCACTACAACATAAAACGTAAAGGTTTGCTCTCAACCCGAAAAATTCAGCTCCAAAAACATCAGAGATCTTTATCTTCACCAACAACTGAGAGGACGGATCGTCCGCGTGCCCAACAGACTCCACCCTCCCGTCTGAAAAATGGGAACGACTACGACTAAAGAAAAAACAACGAGTCCCATCCATTATCACGCGATTCCCAGATCCACGGCCACCTCACGCCATGAGGGTCAGCCTGGAGCCCCAATCACGCTGGCGCCCTTCAATGGCATGTCCACGCTGCCCTGCCATGAGTCTTATACAAAGTTCACCTTCGTTTTCTTTTCTTTACACTTTCTACGTTTGATTTTCTGCATTAAAGGGTAGAGAGTCTGATGAGGTCATCAACGTTTCCTTTATCACTCCGACAGAAGTGCCTCAGCGGCGGGGTTCAGGTGGCAAAGGCAGAGCAAAAGAGATATAGGAGAGAGGAAGTAAAAGAAGCAGAAAGGTGGAGAAGTGGAGGAAAGGAGTGAGCAGTGTATGTTGTTCCTTCCGGTTAAAACTGGAAGTGATCAGAATGTTTCAAGTTCCTTCCCAAAGCCTGTTCACTTGTGTCTCTGCAGAGTTTTCCTCTTTCTCCTCTTAAAGAAACAGCAGCACCTAAAACGCATTAAAAACAAACTTAAATCTGTTGCTTATAATGCTTTATACAGGAAGACCTACATGCATTACACATTCTAAGCTGCAGATGGCACCAGTATCTCTATAGCATTTAATCATAATCCTTCCTCCTAAAAATAATCCATTTTTTAAAACAAATCCTGACTGCCAGTAAAATATTTTTTTAACCATCTAGTGGCCAAACTAATAAACGCAGTTTATGAAAAGTTGTGGGTTATTGTGAATAAGGGACCGGAACTACCTGGTTTATGATGGGCACTAAACACTTTATATTTACATTAATGGGAGTTTAATTGAAATTGTGTTTAGTTCGGAGATTTAATTATTGATTTCTTCCCCACCAAATAAAACCAAAGTGACCGCAGCACTTGTAACCAGCTGGAGAGCGTTTTAGTTCCTAAAACCACGTTAAGCTGAATGATTAAAATGAGCAGCTTTACTTTGTGTCATCTGCCACCTCCACCTCTGTAGCAGCTGTGATCGGAGCATTGGAGTGTACTGCAGTCGGGTCGTCCGTGTTCAGCTCCCCGTTGGTCGAGCTCATTATCTGAAATGGACACACCCGATTTACACAAAACAAAACACACAAACAACTGCACTAATGATTTGGTTAAAACGATTGTAATTGTTAAGGAATCTGATGTTAAACTCATACAGATTCACATAATTGTTTTTTTTCTAATCCATATCCTAAAAATCACAACTACACACAGAATTTGTAGGCTTACTGTGGTTGTTCTAAATGTAATGCCACACTTATTTTTTTTTATATTTCAAGTTAAAAGACTGCAATTTTAACTTGAAATACTTAAACCTTTTTTTACTTAAACGTTTCCCTTATGTGTATATAAAGTTTAAAATCATTCCAATATAAGGCATAACACACTGGGGATAATGAGAACAGTGAGAACATGGTTTCCAGGACAGGACAAAAGCTGGTTACCAGAAGGGAACACAAGGCATTTCTATTTTCACACTGGTGTAAAAACATTAATTAATGTAGTAAAATGGTGAATGTACAGGGTGGCCAATGAAAAAGCAGCCCACCTCATATTTCCAGAAATATTACAAACATTTTTATAAATTGGCTTGGAAAAGCCAACTTCTTGTTCTTCTTATTTTTATTCTGGCACAAAAATTAAAAACGTTTCTCATCCACCAAGTTGAATTTTGGCAGTATTGTAGTAGCCATAGCCATTTGGGTTGCTTGAGCTTTTTGGAGTATTATGGCCAATGGTTTTTATGCTACACCCTCTACCATTTTCCTTAGGAATCCATTGAAAATATGTCATCAGCTTTTCTTTTGAATTTCAAACAACTTTACACCTCTTCTTTGCATTTTAGCCACATGTAATTTTTCCAAGCCAACTTTTTGAAGTTTGTTTACTAACTTCCATTTCTAGTTTATATTGTCACTTAATTTTAACAATGTTAAAATGATATCACATTTTGAACAACCCTCATAATAAAGACAAACACTAGAGGGCATAAGTTCACAACAAGATCTCACAAAAGCTCAGAGACTCGACTGAAAGGTTAACAGAGATCACACTATAAAACTGAACCAGCAGTGAGACCCCTGACAGTTTCAGATAAAAAAAGTGATTTTGGACCATGTGCTTTGACCCCAACCTTCAAACTGGGATGCAAGTAAAATGCTTTGAATCACAAAATGCTTTTGTGTCCACAAAATAACCTCATGCAAAGTAAAGCTACATTTCAAAATGGCCCCTTTAGCAGGTTTGCATCCCCTGGGTTTGCAAAACCCATCACCTGGGTTTGCAGTTTAACTACAATGTAGATGATCGATTTATTATATAACATATATTTGCTTAATAAATTAGTCATAAAGTGCAGACTACATTAAAACAGCTGAGTTTAGAGCTGAAGGGAGACTAAAAATTACGAGAACAAAGAAAAAAAACACACACACACACACACACACACACACACACACACAAATACGCAATGATTAGCCATGCAAAAGCAGTACCTGTACCGAGCCACCCAGCATTTCAGCTGTGAGATGCGACCCCAGGGTCTCCACATTTGTGATGGGAGTGGGCTGCGACTCACTCCGTTTGGGCTCAGGCGACTGAGCAACCATATAGATGGACGCACAGTGGAGGGAGGCGTTAGACAGGGAAAGGGTGAGGCATGATGGAAGGCAGGGAGGTGAGTATATGAATAAATACAGATAAGGACAAGACACAACAAGAGACATTTAACATGCAGAAGCAGAACTGAACCAAAAAAAAAAACACAGAAAAGTCTTAAAAGGCAAACCACCAGTCACATTCATGCAGTACTGTGCACAGCTCTGTGGTGAAATTACAGGATTCATTATATATAGATTATATTCACACATGGACAGTGGATTTCAGACTTCTAATACTTATATGAATACTACTTTTTAACTACTACTAATATTAACTGATTTATTTGAATTCACTGTAGAAACAGCAGTGTGTGTAAATCACAGAATATCAGTCGTTAGGCACCAACAATCATACCACAGTCAAAAACCACAGAAATGTATCTCTTTTAGTAAATCGTGCAATAGGAAGGGCAATGAATATGTGTGTGTGTCATACCGGAGCTTTGGTCTGCTGCTGGGTTTTGTCCCGACTGCTGGGCTGTGGAGTATCACTGGGGATGGGACCGATGGGCGTGGGCTGGCGGAGACAGGAAAACGGACTTTAAATTAAATAACACTAAAAAGGTTGAGCTCAGAAATCAAAGTCAGACAGAGAGGAAATCTTTTTTTTTTTTAATTATTAACCAAAAAAGGAAAAGGATACATAAGGGGGAAGTAGAGGTTCGTAATTCGTCTGACACAGAACAAAAGCTAAACTCACGAGAGGCTTCCCGACCCAGTCGTACTCGTAATCGAACACGAAGCCATTGCGGTCGAAGAGGTCGGTGAAAAGCTTCCTCAGATAATCGTAGTCCGGTTTCTCAAAGAAGTCCAACCTCCGTACGTAGCGCAGGTACGTCGCCAGCTCTTCTGCGGAGAGACACCCATCTCATGACCTTCATTTGAACATGCAGATAATCAAACAAACACGAGTCTGAACCGACCTGGAAAACTTTCACAGAGAACCTCGATGGGCGTCGCCCGCTTCGTATCTCCGATTTTCTGATAGCGCTCTTTTAATGTGTCCGCCTGCAGGAAACCACAATAAGTAAAAAATTTATCGATTTTGTGTATTTATCCTCCACATTTAACACATCTGTGCAGTGAAACCCACATACACACACACACTGAGGGAAGTCAGGACTCGTGCCTGGAGCGGTGGGCAGACTTGTATACGGCACCCGGAGAGCAATTGAGGTTAGGTGCCTTCTCAAGGGTACTACAGCCATAGTACTTATTGGGATCGGAAATCAAACCAGGGGCCTTTAGGTCACAAGGTTAGTTTATTAACCATAAGCCTATGACTGCCCACATTATTTAACCGAAATGAGATTGAGGCAACACACTGGTGTACACATGTTCGGTGGTATTTTGTATTGTCTCTCTTTTGTGGGGCTCTAAACAGAATCTGACCTTACCTTAAGGCCCTGCCATGGCAGACTGCCCCGCAAGAAATACATGAACATGTGTCCGAGGGCTTCCAGGTCGTCTCGCCTGCTTTGCTCTGTGAATACACAAGCACAACCTTCAGCTTAAAGCCTTAAAAGATGAAATTGTGTTTTATAAGAGATGCTAAACACGATCGGAATGGGGGGGGGGGGGATTTCTCACCTTTACCCAGGTGGGTATTGATGCTCATGTAGCGGGCCGTGCCAGTCAGGCTCTTGTGTTCCCTGTATGGGATGTGCTTTTTGGTTTCTGGGTCTATAAATTCTTTGGCAAGGCCGAAGTCGATGATGTGGATGGTGTTCTGCCGCTTGCTGCCCGGCCGCCCCACCAGGAAGTTTTCGGGCTTGACATCTCGATAGATCAGACTCCTCGTGTGGACGTACTCCATGCGGGTTATCTGGATAAAATTGAAATCATTCAGATCGCTCATTTAGTTTTATTCTCTATTTTATCACAGCATTTGAATCTTAGTAAGGTATTGCGTATTTAGAGGAGCAAGACTCTTAATTAACAAGGTATAATTTCACATTCTACACACTTTTTTAAAATATTGACTAAGATTCCACAGTCTGTTCCAGAATACACAGTTCAGACATTACCAACATCTACCTGACTCACCAGCTGTATGGCTATCATAAGGACAGTCTTGAGGGAAAAGGTGCGGTCACACAGATCGAACAGGTCCTCCAGACTGGGACCGAGAAGCTCGAGGACCATAGCGTTGTACTTCCCACATGGCCCAAAGTAAAAGACCTGAGGAATCCCTTCTGTAAAAGAAAAACAAACACCACACTTTAATATAATACATATACAAACAAGTTCTCAGTAAACAGGTTTCTTATTTAACAAGGTTTAATATGCAAATTGTAATCATTGCACAACACTATGAAGAGAGAGAAAAAAAAAAAAAAACAGGCTGATTTGAAAGTCCACTAGAGAGTGTATATGGCACATAAACCACTAGTGGACCCAAATAACCCTCCAGATCACAAAATTTGGACAGACAAACAATTCGATGAAAGCAGTGAACAATACATTTCTGTTGCTCCACGAGTCAGTTGCAGAAGCAACCTAAAAATTTTATGTTGCTGAAAACATCAACTAACAAGAACCAAACTGAACTTCTGTATTCAAGCTCAAAAAGAAAGGAAGTGCAACCTGTCACTAAAAATTCATTATCCTGTATCACACATGGATCTTCTTTAATTATCTCAGTGCAGTAAAGGATGACCATTCCATGATGGAAAAAGTTACCAAGGCGTCTGGAATTCCTGGCTGACTATCGCCGGACCCTAACTCTAACTGGACACGATCCAGTGAACGCTGCATACAAACCAAAGTCATTAGCGAACACTTCTCTCAGTTGAATTAATGATGGATTGAATATTTTACAAATCAGTAACTCATCTCGTGGTTCACTAAAATTGTACTAAACATCCGGAACTGTAGGTGTTCTAATGAGCCTTTTACTATCATCAAATATGAAAACAGTAAGGTTTAAGCACTTCATGTCTGAACTTCTAATAATGAAGGATTGGTTTTCCAGTGCGATTTTCTTCAGGGTGGGCCATATGTATGGATACACCCTGATAAAATGGAAGTGGTAGCTTATATCACCTTAACGTTTGTGGTATATTAGTACATGGGAAGGGACGGTGAGGCTGGGTGACGCCCATGGGGGGCCATCTGCAAAGTTGCAATTTTAGATTCAACTTTACTTCTTTTCAAAGGGAAGGGGGTCATGTGACTTCAAACACAGAGAATTTTATATTAGAGATTAATATTAATGTATCTTTATTCATTATCAAGTTATTGCACATTTGTGACAAAGCACAATAATGACAGTAACCCACTAAAGTATGTGCTCAAAGTGCTGCCTATTGTTTTGAACTGTCAACGTGATTCTCTTCTCCCACTCTTGACACACCAAGACCAATACCGCAGAAAAAATGCTAACACAGGCCTCCTTTATCCGTTGTTTCAGGTGCCCCACATCCTGAATCTTTATGGAGTACAACACAGACCTCAAACGGCCCCAAATCTAGAAGTTCAAGAGACTGAGATCCATTGGCCTCAAATGTCCGTCAACCCCCCCCCCCCCCACACAGTACTAGTATGCCACAAACGGAAAGGTGATCTCAGCAACCCCTTCCATTTTATCAGGGTGTATCCATACTTATGGCTTACCGTGTATTTTGTTTAAAGAATTGATGATTACAACCGTAAATATTAATAATTCATGATCTGATCATCATGTATAGACTATATTACCAGACAGTCTCGTATTTGAGCACTTTGGTGATGGAGACCTGAAAGCACATCAACTAAAGCACCAATAATTTCGAAGATCCGTGTTGGAGCAGGGTGTTCAAAGATTTGTTTGGCATCACTAGTCAGTACACTATGTTTTTATCTTACATTGTTTTAATCTACAGTGTCAAAGGCAAAGTGTGTATGACTGATACACACACACCCCTACAGCAGAGATTAGAAAGAGATTTATACGATTAAATTTGCCATTCCTACAAGAAGGATTTCAGCACTGATGCACAAAAACAAGCCTGCCAGCATTTCGAGCGGGTGGATTTCCACAGTTGCTTTGCTAAACTCAAATTCCCTCACCCTGCACCACACAAAACCCTTACAGAATTACTAACACTTTTTTATAGACGACGTCAGGCCAGTTTACATAATGTTGGTTACGCAGGAATGTCATTTTGACAAATCACTAAAATCAGGTGATTTAAATTATTTTAATATATGGTTCAATAAACTGGGTTCAAAGCTTTAAGATGCTGAAAACTAAAGTTAGACATCACCTATATAAGTGCAATTATAAGTATGTAAACAATTACAGATGCTTTGTCAATTTTACTGAATATCTGGACCATAAATTAGAATCAGATCATTATTTCTCTGTGGTAGAAGGAATGGTACCGCTCAAGGATTAAGCTCATTTTGCATAAAACTAATGTGAGCTGTCAGAAATTCTGGTACGATATTCAAATTACATCATGACATTTCATAAATGATTTTATCCAGAGATGAGTATCCTAATTTGATGGTTTGAGTTGGTACACTGGTTTGGCCAAGGCACAGCTCCACAGGGTTAGGGGCCTTGCTTAAGGGCACACACTGATGACTTCTGATGGACTCCTGGGTTAAACACCCAACCTCTATTGGCATTGTTGACTCACACCAACAAGCACCGGTGTTAGACAACAGCATGGACAAAAAGTCATTGTGGGGGGTTTGTTGGTTCTCCAAGAACCCATGTAGCCCTCCACAGCAGCGGCGGTTTAGTTTTGTCTCACAATCCAAAACGCGCTAGTAGACAAATTAGATCTACTTAACTAACCCTGCATTTGAACGAGCTTATGTGTTTAAGCATCTCACGATGGATAAACCGAACTGTCCAAGGTGTTTCAGCCATTTTCAGCTTTCGTGACATAATCTATTTTCTTTAATGAACCTTGAGTAAAAGATTTCTGGGTTCTTTAATAATCAAATACTGCCATCTAGTGGTCAAATTACAGAAGACAGTTTCCA
Organism: Xyliphius kryptos; assembly: GCA_025769995.1. Lineage (NCBI taxonomy): Eukaryota > Metazoa > Chordata > Actinopteri > Siluriformes > Aspredinidae > Xyliphius > Xyliphius kryptos. The sequence continues at coordinate 283 of JAOUQT010337156.1, read as the reverse complement.
AAAAAGTTTGAGAATACAATATATTTTATATCGCACATTTACATGAATGTGAAGTGCTCAGAGGTTTGGGTTATTGTGAATAATGTCATGGCTAGACAAGCGGCTCAGCCAATCAGATTTAAAGACCGGAACTACCTGTTTTCAACATATATTTATTCTATATTACATAATCTTACTAAAATACACTGCTTAAAAAAATAAAGGGAACAAAAATAACACATCCTAGATCTCAATTAATAAAATATTTCAGTTGAAAATCTTTATGTAGTAGATAGTGGAATGC
>JAOUQT010337155.1:0-23835 GCA_025769995.1 Xyliphius kryptos | reverse complement strand
TGCGTGCGTGCGTGCGTGTGTGTGTGTGTGTGCGTGTGTGTGTGTGTGTGCGTGTGTGTGTGTGTGTGTGTGCGTGTGTGTGTGTGTGTGTGTGCGTGTGTGTGCGCGTGGGCGTGCGTGTGTGTGGGAGAGAAGCACGACGCACGGCGGCTCTGAGAGCTTGTTGACACTCCGTCAGTCTCCTGATGGATGGAGGGCGTTTAAACGCCACTTTCTTTCTCCTCATTAAATGCCGTCCTTGTGGACTCTTTGAATCGGGTGTCAGAGGTCAATTAGGGCACAAAATACTCAACTTTGGCCCAAACACTTCAACTCTGCTAAGACCTTGTAAAACAGATTTGATTCTGATCTGAAGCCTTTTAAAGGCGCTCTGAGTGCTGCCTCTGATGACGGCACATTTGGACGACTTGAACCCAAACAACTGAAGCGCTCAGCTCGAAAATCTGCTGCTGCAGTAAAATGAAATCATAGGAGCAGAGCTCAACCCACCAAAAACAACATAAAGAAGGAATTGCTGGGAGGCGCTGAACAAACAAATCGCACCTGAACCCTGAGGGGTTCTTCAGGGTCGACGTGATTCAACAATGACCTCATTCTGAGGAACTCTGACTTCCTCTGACCAACCCGTCTGGTACCAACAACTGCGCCACGGCAACTGTGTTTAATATTTCTTTTAAAAAGAGCCATTTTTGTCTCTCTGCTGGTTCTCCTGTTCTCTTGTTGTTTGTCTGGTTGGTTGCTTTGGCGGAGTTTTTATATGTTTTTGTGGTTTTGTGTTGTTAGTTTTTTCTGTCTCTGCTTCTTTTTCAGATATGAATAGTTTTCTTTCTGTCGTTTTCTCTCTCTCTCTCTCTCTCTCTTTGCTGGTCTTTCCAAGAGTCTCTTTTTTTATTGCTTTTTGCTGTCTGCATCATTCCCCTGTGTCTTTATAATTTATTGGGTCTCTGTTGTTTATTTTGTTCTTTTCTCGGTTGATTTTTACAATCTGTTGTTGTTATTTTTTGCATTGTTGCCACAAAATAAAGTCTTTATATTTCCAGGTTTTGAAAAAAAAGTCCACTCAGATTTAAATACAAAATGCCAGAATTTTGTTTGTGAATTTAAAAGTGCATCATGAAAATAAAAAAGTTTTTTTTGTAGAATCCAATCATCTCTTTAGAGATTCTTTTTGGTTTCATTCCTCAATATTGTTTCCTGTTAATACAGTAAATTATAGTCTGTTGTATAAACCTTTACTGTAAATCAGTTTCTCTCACTTTCTGCTGCTTTCTTACACCTGCTGCTTTAATGGAAAGACTTTCCTCCTCACTGTTGCCAAACAAAAATCCAGTCTTAAATTTACCAGATTGTAAAGAAGTCCAGTCAGATTTCAATAAAATCTCAATTTAAAGTGCATCATAAAAATAAGAACCTGAATTGGGATTCAGACTGACTCCTGCGTGTAAAACCATTCGTCTGTGTCAGCGCCTCAAGAAAGGAATAAACTGATGGCTTTGTGTGAACATCATTATGTCCATCGTCAGTCCTCAGCAGAACATGAGGTTACACCTGCTCCGTCGCAGAGTCATCAGTCATGAACGACTCTCACTCATTAACAATCATCTCATTATCTCGTGTTATCTCATGCTTTAAATCCCGAGGATGAAGACATTAAACACAGCAGAGTCGCGTTGATATTTATATCCAGAGCGCTGACAGATGGTAGAACTCCATCCACCTCCTCCTTCAGACACCAGCTGATCCTCTCAGTCTGACGCTTCCATTTAGATTCACAGCTTGTTTATGTTTTCAGAACCGAACAGAGCGCTCCGCCCAATCTGCCCTGAATCTGCTGCTGGCGCACACAACACCACCATCCTTTACCGTTGCTCCAATTTATAATGCTTTTTACTGAAACCCATCATCTGTCCTTTTAACTCTTTCACACCATCTGCAATGGTTTCCAAATCCCATTCAAGACCTCCACCACCTTCACCACCTGCACCTCCAAAAAACGGTTCCTTTCTTTCTCTTCTTTAATGGGTTCTCTTACATTCTATTGGCTCCCTGCACCCTCTTTAATAGGTTCTCTTACATTCTACTGGTTCCTTTCTTCCTCTTTAATGGGTTCTCTTACATTCTACTGGTTCCGTTCTTCCTCTTTAATGGGTTCTCGTCCATTCTACTGGTTTCTTTCTTCCTCTTTAATGGGTTCTCTTACATTCTACTAGTTCCTTTCTTCCTCTTTAATGGGTTCTCTTACATTCTACTGGTTCCTTTCTTCCTCTTTAATGGGTTCTCTTACATTCTACTGGTTTCTTTCTTCCTCTTTAATGGGTTCTCTTACATTCTATTGGTTCCTTTCTTCCTCTTTAATGGGTTCTCTTTCATTCTATTGGTTCCTTTCTTCCTCTTTAATGGGTTCTCTTACATTCTATTGGTTCCCTGCACCCTCTTTTATAGGTTCTCGTACATTCTATTGGTTCCTTGCACCTTCTTTAATGGGTTCTTTTGGTTCTGTACACCCTCTTTAATGGGTTTTCTTACATTTTCTGGTCCTTGCGTTTATTCCTTATGTCCGTCTCTCTTACAGCAGAATAAAGTCTTTATTCTCCTCTTTATTTTCGGTTGTTGAAGTTTGGAGCTCAGTGCACATTAAACGAATCTGACAGATCGTCATCACAAGCAGCTTTTATCCTGCTGTGATATGACACGGCGTGTTAATTGACGTTAATCCTGACAGATTTTGATGTGAACAAGTCCAAGCACCAGGAGCTAAATCAGGTTTATTATTTCTCACTCCTCCTGCCTCCTGTTCCTCTGAACATCACAGAATCCTAACAAATTCAATTACGAATGGTAACAGCGCTCATTATTCTGCTGCAGGATGTTTTATTATATGGTCATTAACTTTCACCATTAATAGTCAGATCGTTAGGAATTTACCTAAAGTTCAGTACGTACGCCGAGTCCCATCATAAAACACCATGTAGGCGTCTGAGAGCGAGCGCGTCTGAGCAGCATCAGTCCTTCTGCCGTTGTTTGAACCATGAGTCAGAGTGCTTGAGGGGGCTAAGCTAATGCTATGGCTAAATGCTAACAGTGACATTTAAAGCCTTTGCTAGTCATTACACTCTGTAACATTTACAGCGCCGTGTTTATAACTAATGAGGCAGAGTAAAGAGCTCCTCTGGTTTATCTACAGCTATGAACTCAGCGTGAACATCAACATTCCACTTCATCCCTCTCTGGAGGTCAGTTCTAGATGTTCTGTGTAAGAACCAACACGGTGATCTCTCTGTCCTTTAAATTCGGGTCTCACTTCATCATGTCATCATGTGTGGTGTATAAACCCGTTTCCATGGAGATTCTTCATCGTTTATTCATTCACCTGGTTTTTATTTAACAGATATAAAGACAAAGAATCCATTTGTTTACAGAAATAACGGAGACATCTTCCACTTATAGATCTGTACAAACCAGAATCTTTAATTCACTAACCATTAAACATTAAATCAGGTCCCAAGTACCCCCCCACGCCCCCCCATGTATTTACATCGAAAGCATCAGATTGTATGTGTGTTTATATTTAACAAACAGAATTGAGTTTGTACAAAACCTTTGTATGGTATGGGGTCGTGTGTGTGTGTGTGTGTGTGTGTGTGTGTGTGTGTGTGTGTGTGTGTTTCATGTTTGCTGTGGCAGCAGTGTTTTGAAGCTGGCGCTGCCCCTTCAGGCCTGATTATTATTCACGGTACAGTGAATTCTGAAGCCAGTGTGTGTTTTGTCGAACGGCCCGGATCGGTCCGGCTCTGAATGTGAGCCACGCCGGGGAAAGATGTCGGCCCGCGGTGGTTTAAAGTAAACGCTTCAATTAAAACTAAACAGCTGCTGTGAGATAAGAGCGCTCTGTTTACCTCCTTTCAATTAGGCTCTGTGACCCATTACACCCGCCTCCTTTTCAATTAGTGCCACTGCTTTCCTGGATTGAAGCTGGAAATAAACAGCACTCACGTTACTGTGCGCTCCAAAATCCAGAGCTTTATTAAACCCTAATCGTCCTCATCCCAACCTGATTATCTCATTATTGAATTCAATTATTAAATCAAAGTGCAACCACGGCAGTTTTTCACTCCCTGCTATACCTGTACTACACAGTGAGGACCCCGCTCATTTGGGACGTGTCCATGGTTCAGAAACCTGCAATGAGTACTAAGCAGTGAGCAGGGTGCGTCGTTCCAGAAGGATTTACAGTATAAGCTTCATATGGACTATATACAGACGCGTTCCAAAACATTTGGACATGGGCAAGTTGATTAATTTCCATAATTCTATTCAAAAGGTAAGACTTTTATAGATTATAGATTCAGGGCCCACAATTTAAACCATGTCAAGTATTTATTGGTTTATTTTTACAGAATTTGGGCCTCTGGCTCATAAAAGCCACGAAAACAGGAATTTAAAAAAATGAGAACACTGTGGAGAAATCAGTCCAAATTGTTGCAGCAGAGCTGAATGTTCTAAACTGAGTGTGCACTCTGATCTTCTACTAAAGAAGTGAGGAACAGAATCCAAGCTGCGTGAGGTCCAGTGCGAGTGTCCGGTGCAGGTTTTGCTAAACTCAGCTTTCTTAAATCCAAGCTCAGCATAACGTTCTAGCAGAACGTTTTAGAGGACGTTATGATTCCTTCTGCTGTATGGAGATGTACATTTTATCTTCCAGCAGGACCTGGCCCCTGTCCATGCCCCCAAAAACATCAAAACCTGGTTTGATGCCCATGCCATCACAGTGCTTGACTGGCCAGCCAACTCTCTGGACCTAAACCCAGTTGAGAATCTATGGGGTGTTCTCAGGAGGAAGATGAGGGGCACCAGACCCAACAACAAAGAGCTGACAGCAAGCATCAAGGAAATCTGGGCGTCCATAACTCCCAGCACTGTGATGGCATGGGCATCAGTCCAGGTTCTGGTGGTTCTGGCGGCATGGGCAGGGACCGGGTCCTGCTGGAGGATGAAATGTGCATCTCCATACAGATCCTCAGCAGAAGGAATGGTTTCTTTGTTTATGCACAAGCAGGACTGATGTGATGCATCTGTCGGCACAGACGGAACGTCCAGCATCACTGTAACCGTGACGACCTCCACTGAATCAGACATTATCTCCAGTTCTTATAACGACCTGAGAGCAGGGAGGCGCTGTGGAGTTCAGCCGACACCCAAATCCCATTATCTCATTACTTATGTAGCACTTAAGAGAAAAGTGAGAATAACACTCATATAAACAATACCACACACACACACACACACACACACACACACACACACACACAGGTTGTAAAATGTGTGAATGTGAGAGAGCAGTTGTGAATAAGAGTAAAAAGCCACATATATGTGTTATCAAAAAAAGATCCAATTGAATGAGTTATTAAATTACTGTATACAGGCTGTAACCGGCGGGGTTTCCCAGGCGTGATGGGGCGGGGCGGGGGGGGGGGTATCCCAGGCGGTGACGGGGTGGATACAGGCCGTAACCGGGGTATACAGGCTATCACGGGGGTATCCAGGCCGTAACAGGGGTAAGCAGGCCGTAACCGGGGTATACAGGCTATAACTGGGGTATAAATGTAAAAATCGTGTGTCACATGGCCCTCGGTGAGTAAGGACCCGAGCACATCAGTGTTTATGTGCACTTTGTAGTGAACTCGTTGAGGGCTTGTCTAATTAAATAGTTGACTTAATTAAAAGCCCTCGTTGATTTGTTTTAAACTCAAAAGCTGCAGCCTTTAAAGTGGAGTTGCTTTTGATTCGAGCATCAAGAGAAAATTCATAAAGAAAAAAATCTGGAAGCGTTGTGTAATTTTTCGTTTCTTTGCTGAACCATTATGTTAAACACTTTACCCCCCGTGGTTTTTCCGGTCCATCCTGACGGGAGCGTACTCCCACTTAAACTACAGTGTACCAATTACATTTTGCCCCACGTACCGGTAGAAAAGCTTCGTTCAGGTGGCGCCGTAGAGCTCTCCGATGGCAGAAAGCTGAGTTCTACCTTTTACAGGCCTGAATTTATCTCCCACTGCAGGCAGCCCCATTTCCACCCGTACAAATCCCAGATAAAACATTTTACATGTCAGATGTGTCAAATTCACCGGAAAATAAAATATATAGCACACAGGCTGCATCGAGAGCCAGAAGGGCGCTAAAGTGCACTTTTATTGTTGAGGAGAAAAGGAGAGTGATGACTTTCTGCCTGAGGCAGGGATCGGAATGCCGATGCGACGCGTTGGTGAGGATTTGGGGGTGAAATATCATTTTGGTGGATTAGAAACAGGGCAGAGGGTCTGAGAGAGTCTCGGTGAGATGATCGGAGGTCACAGAGGAGCCGACAGCTCGGAGATCCCTCAGCCTGCAGGATGAAGAAGAGGGCGAAGAGCAGAAGGTGACGTGGGAATGTTTATTCATCACACGGCACTCGTTCAGCCTCAGTCTCGCAGACGGCGTGCCATCGGTTCCTGACCTGGTGCTTCACTCACCACTGAGGAACCTGGTTCTCAGAATAAGAGCTTTATTAATACAGCTGTTAGAAGGGCTGCTGGTACAGTTGACTGGGCGGGGCCCCAACTGACCTCAGCACCACCTCTGTACTGAAAGAAAGCAAACACGGACACAGAGGTCCGTACAGGAACCAAACCCCTGGTTTAGAAACCGAGACTGTTTACATTACAGGACCGTGATGCGAGATGTTTGGAACCAGGAACTACTGATGACTGAAGTTCTGTCACCATGTCATTGGAAATGAAAAACCAGTCTGTGGCGCGACTCATGACACCAAACAGGAACCACGTTTGGTTTGATAGTTCCACTCAGACACAGCGTTAATGATCTGGTGGGCAGAGGGCCGACGCCGTTCCTCCATCAGTCCATAAAGATGACCTTCCAGCCGCAGCTTGTTATTTACACTAATTATGTTCTGTAAAATAAATACAGATTGAGAACCGAAAGGCTCTTCGGCTGATTAGCATAAACTTTAAAGTGACTCTGCAGCGTTCTTTATCGCAGACGGTACCTGAAGATGACAGAGCGGCGCACAAGTCGCACCACATAATTATCATTTCAGAGAAGCTGCCTGTCGAACGCTGCAGCATTAATCTGCCACTCAAACGGTTCCCCTAAAAACGGCTCTCCTTGCTCTGTTAGAACCTTGTAACCCAGTGTCTGCAGAGAATGGAACTCTTTATGGTTCCCTTATATGTTGGTATTGGTATGTAGACCTATACAAAGGCCTCTTCTACGACATGGGGGTTCCGAAGAGAACGTCTCGGGCTCTGGGAAATACACCCAAACACACACATTCTATATGGGGCAATTTAATTCACCTTGAATCCATGTTTTTTGACTGTGGTAGGAAACCTGATAACCTGGAGGAAACCCATGCAGACACAGGGAGGACATATTGGGGTTTTACCCATGTCTGTGAGAGGTTTCTCCGGTTTCCTCCCACAGTCCAAAAACATGGATTCAATGTAAATTAAATGTGCTAAATTGCCCCTGTAGTGTGTGTGTGGCTGTGAGGGATTGTGTGTCCAGCAATGGACTGGCGCTCTGTCCTGGGTGTGTATACCCGGTGCAGGAGATGTTCTCCACTGGATTTGCATGGGGAACCCCACAGTAAAGCTCATAGAAAATTAGGTACTGAGAACTAAATTGGCAACGAAGCAAAAATGTTTGGTACTAAAAGAAAGGAACTAAATTATTAATTTCTGTAACAGTTTCTCATGAACATCTAAAAACATATAAACATCTGGTTCTAAGATTTACTCGCTTGGTTTTGAATCTTGAACTATTAAAATTTTAAAGAAAAAAAAACCTTTTTTATAATGGAACTATTATTCAGACATCATATCTCACTGCTAGTTCCTCAGTACTAAAATTCTGATCTACTTTTTACATTGAACCTTGATATTCTTATTGTTGGAACTAAAATAGTACTACAACTGGCATACTTTATACTAGTACCTGTAAATGTGTAGATCTTAGTACCAGAAATATTTGTTGGTACTAAGAATGCTTTGGAACCTTTTAGTATTTGTGGAAATTGAGCTCATTTGTTCTGTAAATGACTATTTTGGTACTTATTTTATTACAGAGTGCCAAAACCTGAACCAATGATGGAAAGTGGACTCAGAACCTTTAGTACTAAACTGAGGAAGATCTAAGATCAACAGAACCGTCTTTGTTGAAGACTATTAATAAATGTCTCTTTTATTAAATCGGAAAACTAGAAGAGCATTTGTTTCTGCTGCTCAGTCTGCGTTAACGAGCTGTTTAATTAAAGGCTAATTAAGGTAAATCCATCATGGGTCCTTGTGGTAGGGCCTGGAACCACTGTGGGACCTGAACGCTCTCTCTGTTCTCACGCGCTTTACTCATTTAATCTTCACCTCGCTCTAATGGTTCCCCATCCTCGCCGTTCAGATTTGTGATGGTCTGATCTGGGTCATGGTGGAATCATGGAGCTTCTCAGAGTGGAGTCTGAATGTAAACGCAAAGAAAGGAACCAAACGTTTGGCTCTAAAATTATACATGGAACTGGGACCTTGGTTCCGTCGGTGAACCATTTCATATCAAAATTAACGACTATGAAATTAAAGCATTGGCTCATAAACTGGTACCAAATCTGGAGCCTTTGGTGCCAATAAGCATTTATAACCAAAGTATACGTACAAGTGTTCATACTGAAAACCTCCATGATCTGCAAGTTAGCTTTTGAACCTGAAGTTTTAAAAATGACAGGAACCAAAAATCGGATTGCTTACTGGTCTATCTCAGAACCTCTGTAGTGCAAAGAACTGGAACTATACCTAGGCTTCTCTGGTACAACACTGGAATGGTTCCTATCTAACAGGCAGGACCTTTCAAGTGTCTTGGGACAGAGATCTTTCTAACCCTCAACAAGTAGTTACTGGAGTCCCACAGGGCTTAGTACTTGGACCCCTTCTTTTTTCATTATAATTGTCATCACTGGGCACCGTCATTAAGACGTGGTTTTTCTTACTGTTACCATGTTGATGACCCTCAGCTTCATTTGGCTTGTTCTCCTGACGACCCCTCAATCTCAAATCGGATCTCCGCCTGCCTATATCTGTTCGGATGAAGGTCCGTCACCTTAAATTAAACCTGTCTTAAACTGAGCTTCTAATAATCCCAGCTAAACCCACAATTCATCATGACCTGAACCTCCAAACTGATGGCTCCACAATCTCTCCAACTGACACACTCTGAAATCTTGGTTTCTTGACAATCATCTCAAACTTTGAGATCAGGTCACTAAAACTGTCCATTCCTCCTCTCTCTCCATTGGCTTCCTGTAGCTTCTGCATTCAGTACAAGTTCCTGACTCTGACCTACAGGATGATCTCTGGATCTGCCCCCTCTTACCTTCAGTCCATCTTTACTGAATACACTCCGACTCGTTCACTGCCCTCTAGTGATGAATGTCACCTAGTGATTCCAACTCACCGAGGTTCTAATTCTCACTCCATTTTATTCAGCACTGCTAAATGGTGGAACGACCTTCACAACAACATCCGTAAGGCTGAGTCACTCAACATTTCCAAGAAACTTCTCAAAACACACCTCTTCCACACACACACACACACTTGTTATAAAAAATAATTAAATAAAAAAATAGTCAGACGGAGTAATGTGCAGAGTTGATGGTGCTGCAGTTCAGCTGTTTTTTCCTGAAACTACTGACTTGTGTTGTTCTCTCATTTGTAAGTTGCTTTGGATAAAAGCTTCTGCTGAAGGACTAAATGTAAATGGAGCTGAAACCTTTGGTACTAGAACTGTACCTCGAACCGGGAGTTAGAGAGAGATAGTAAGAATCCCATTCTCTCTTTAATTTATTGACTGATGAATGAGACCTGCTTTGTTCTTCTCGTTCTCCGTTCTTTAACTCGGGTCAGTGGAGTTAAAGACTTACACGTAGTGATCAGTGCTTCAATCATGCAGGTGATGCTTCTCCTGTCCTGCCAGACTAATTAACAACTCGGAGAGATTAGCGTCCTGATTAGTATTCCTATCCCCGCTCGGTGCCTGAGAGCCGGGCCGACAGGCTCGCCAGGAGCAGTGCACGTTCTCCTCACGAAGGGAAGGAAATCCATTAAAAACAGCGAAAAGCAGAGCATTCATCCAGATTCTGACCTCTGTTCACGTAGCATGTTCTTTATACAGACAGGAGGAATGTGCACGGTTCCCTCAGAGCTGGAACCATTAAGCTTCTGACTGAACTGAGATGAGGAGCACTGGAACTGAGGACCAGTCTGACGCAGATACAGTCTAACTGACCACAATCCTCACTGTGAACCACATTTATACCTCAGTATATCCCACCGGGAGCCCACCCACCTAAAGGTTCCTTACACGGACACTGAAAGTGCTCGAAGTCTGACATCTTCTATGAGAAGAGCATTATCTGAACATCCTGCATCTCTCACACTGTGTCCTGTATGTCCAGCGTGGCTCCTGTGTGATGTCACACTGCTGCTGTAACACTTTAGCCTGATGAACAATATCGGTGGGAATTCAGTGCTTGTGGGAAACGAGGTCAAACACATTGCACAGATTTTTTTTTCCTTTTAATTTTGTTCTGGCGTCTGCGTCGGCCCTGAAGTGCTAACAAAGCCCCGGGGAACGAGCGAGACACAGCCAGGGAAGTGCCGAGCTTTTAATATTGCCAGGACGGCAGCATGTTCTCTAATGGAGGCGCGCGAGGGAGACGGAATCTCAGATTACGGTGGGCGGTTTACAGATGGTCGAATGTGTTAAAAATAAGAGGAGCACTCAGATACTGCAGCTGATTCCAAACTACAGAACATATGGAGCCGTGTACACAACATAACACAAAAACAAGTACAGAGTACACACAACACAGACAACTGAGTTTGTGTGTGTGCATGTGTGTAAGTGTGTGTACACAGAACACAGAGATCTAACAGTGTGTGTGTGTGTGTATGTATATATACACAGAACACAAAGAACTGAGTGTGTGTGTGTGTGTGTGCGCGTGTGTGTGTGTGTGTGTGTGTGTGTGGGTTTGTGTGTACACATAACACAAAGAACTGAGTGTGTGTGTGTGTGTGTGCGCGCGTGTGTGTGTGTGTGTGTGTGGGTTTGTGTGTACACATAACACAGAGAACTGAGTGTGTGTGTGTTTGTGTTTGTGTGTGTGTGTGTCATTTCCGAGCAGACTGAAATGATCACCACTTGATTTTCTTGGTGCTGGGTTGGGTGAAGGTCAGGGTTCCATGTGGAACTCTGGAGCTTCCCCATATTTGTTTATTAAAGAACATTTCCACACAATGTGGACAAGAAACAGCTGCTGATGAACAAATGATTCATAAAACGAGATGAGAGTGAATCTCACCAATGATTCACTAATCCTGACCTGAGTGTGTGAACAGGTCATGACTCTGACTCTGAACATTTACCAAATGATTCATCAGTCCTGTCAGTCAAATCCACAATCAAAACTAAAGAATGATCAGTAATGAGTTGATAAATTGATTCAAACACTGATTCACTGAAACACTGAATCTCATCTGCTACCAAATGATTCAGTCCCTCAGACATCTGACTCCTGAGTTCCCTCTGCTCTGGCTGAGCGGTATCATTGTGTTATGAACGAATCTTCTCTGTAGTAAAATGGTTGTGTTACGGTTGTGAGTATGATGAATCATATTGTTTGTGAGACTCCGGTGTGCCTCGGTCAGTGTGTGAGGTTGTTGAGGTTGTTGAGGAGGTCCTTGTTCTATTTCAGATCTGCTTCTTGTGTTCTGGATGTTTCACTGGAACAATGACAGCAACAGTTACGCAATAAAAGTGTAGTGTTGTGTAAAGCTGCTCTGTAAACCTTAAATTTTAATTCTTCCAGCTGTTCCACATCTGCCGGCTGTCCTCCCACAGCTGTTCTCCGATCACACAGATAACACTCTCAGGTTCTGGTCTTTTTGGTGGAACATTTTTAATTTCAGAATATTTAAGGTTGAGGTGGATCCTCACCCCTCTGCTCCTCCTGACACCCAGTGAGTTCTTTAGGAACTGTGTAAGGTTCAGGGGGGAACCACAGAGCATTACAAACCTGTGCTTAATGTTTATTAACTCTGTGATTTAGACATTATTATAACTTATGGTCCCTGATCAGCGTTGTGTACAGAGGACTTTTATTCTATATTATGGACCATTCTCATGTACAATGATTTTACTGTTCTCTCAAGTTCTCCCTGAAGTTCTCCCTGAAGTTCTCCCTGAAGTTCTCCCTGACACTCTCTCTGAAGCGTTCTTTGTAATGTTCCCTGAAGCGTTCCCTGAAGCGTTCCCTGAAGTGTTCTCTGAAGCGTTCCCTGAAGCGTTCTCTGAAGCGTTCTCTGAAGCGTTCTCTGAAGCGTTCCCTGAAGCGTTCCATGTAGCGTTCCATGTAGCGTTCCCTGTAGCGTTCCCTGTAGCATTCCCTGAAGCGTTCTCTGTAATGTTTTCTAAAACGTTCTCTGAAGCGTTCCCTGAAGCATTCTCTGAAGCGTTCCCTGAAGCGTTCCCTGAAGCGTTCCCTGAAGCGTTCCCTGAAGCGTTCCCTGAAGCGTTCCCTGAAGCGTTCTCTGAAGCGTTCCCTAAAGCATTCCCTGAAGCGTTCCCTGTAGTGTTCCCTGTAGCGTTCCCTGAAGCGTTCCCTGAAGCGTTCTCTGAAGCGTTCCCTGAAGCGTTCTTTGTAATGTTTTCTGAAGCTCTTCCTGAAGCGTTCCCTGGAGCGTTCCCTAAAGCGTTCCCTGGAGCGTTCCCTAAAGCGTTCCCTGAAGCGTTCTTTGTAATGTTTTCTGAAGCTCTTCCTGAAGCGTTTTCTGAAGCTCTTCCTGAAGCGTTCCCTGGAGCGTTCCCTGGAGCGTTCCCTGAAGCGTTCCCTGAAGCATTCTCTGAAGCGTTCTCTGAAGCATTCCCTGTAGCGTTCCCTGAAGCGTTCCCTGAAGCATTCTCTGTAATGTTCTCTGAAGCGTTTCCTGAGCTCAGCAGTCGAACAGAATGATATTTAAACTGACTGAAGCTGGTGGAAATGTGGCAGCAGGCTTTTTCACGGCGAGCTGTTAATTAGCGGTGAGTAGAAAGCAGCTCATGCTCCATTAGCTGCGTTACTGTAACAGTTGCGCTGAGGTGAAATAATCTTTATAGCAACACAAAAGAGCAATCACGAGAGACACAGCGATCTAATCTGAAATCCATGGAAACGCCGTGCGCCGTCCGCCTCCCTCAGGACAAGCAGTCGTTTCCGCTCGGCTGAACAATCTGACAGAAAATCCCAGAGCAGCGGCGGCGGGACTCAGATTTCCTAAAACTCACCTCGTGTCAACAAGAGGAGAGCAGAAGTAGAACACTGATGAGAACCTGCAAATGATGCGGTGCAGGTGTGGTACTCCGGAACCTGTACAGAGAGGCTGACGTCAGCTGGAACACGGTCACCTCTCCCTGTCCCGCACTGACCTAAACGTCTGATCTAAATATTTTCCTAAATTTTTAACAACACGACTAGTTCTAATCTGAAGCTCCAGGGTTCGAGTCCTGGAGAACGTGCTCCAGATGATCAAGGTTACCATAGAAACCGTAAACACTGATTACCTGGTAAGAGGTGCCAATAGTTTATAAATATTCATCCTTTTCTGATCGTAACGCTGCAGTCGTTCGACGTGCGCTGTATGCGATCATGCTGTGGGATGTTTACATGAATAACACAGTGGAGAACCTGTTAATGTTCATACTAAATAAACTTGGTGGTTAATCATCAGACGTCAGTCATGGAGCAGCGGGTTCCATCGCCACATATGAGCTGCATTAAGTTTCTCACTCTCTCCCCCCTCCACCTTTCTCTCGGTCTCCCCCCCGCTCTCTCTCTCTCTCTCTCTCTCTCTCTCTCGTACCTGAGGATGAAGTTAGAGTTGAGATGTGTGTTGCTGTGAGATAAAGAGGTTTGTCGTGGATCCTGATAGTTGTGCTTTGATAAGATCCAGACGCTGCCCATCAGGCCCGTAGCTCCTCCTGTCTCCGCCGTCTTGAGAAATGTGTCAGACGCCGCGGTCTGTCATATCAGCCGCGTTACAGACAGCATCTCTGCTAACAGGTCCTTGGGAGGATCCTTCAGCCTCTGATAGCAACTCCATGAAAGACAGGACGAAAGTTCTCTTAAAAACCCAGATGCGAACTATTATAGAGAGAGAGTGAGCGAAAGAGATAGAGAGAGAGAGTGAGTGAGTGAGTGATGAGTGTATTTAAATGAACCCCTCACCCTTCAGCACACTTAACAACACACTCAGGCAGCTTTAAATAAATCTGTACTGTACAGTGATGTTCAAAATAATAGCAGTCCAATATGACAAACCAGATAATCACTGTTTTTGGTCTAAATTATACGACCACATGAAAAACATTAGTTCCATTAGTGAGGTCCATGATTCTGTAAGGAGTCAGGTGTGAATCAGGTGGCCCTTATTTAGGAGGGGAAGCAGCTCATGCTGTACATGCATTTCTCCTTGAAAGCCTGGGAAATATGGGTCGTTTCAGACAATGTTCAGAAGAACACTGATTAAAAAGTTGATTGGAGAAGGTACAAACATAAAGAAGTGCAGACAATAATCAGCTGTTCAGCAAAAAAAATCTCCAACGCTTTAAAGTGGAGAGGAAAACCAGAGACCACTCTGAAGACGGTGAAGCATGGTGGTGCAAGCATCATGATCTGGGCATGTTTCTTTTACTGTAATGCTGGGCCTGTTTACCGCATACCAGGACCATGGACCAGTTTACATTTATCAGAATACTGGAACAGATCATGTTGCCTTACGCTGAAGTGGAAATGCCCCTGAAATGGTTGTTTCAACGAGACAACGACCCGGAACACATCAGCAAACCAGATAAATCTTGGTTCCAGTCCAACAAAATTGAGGTTATGGAGTGGCCAGCCCAATCCCCGGACCTTAATCTGATAAAAAACTTGTGGGGTGACATCAAAAATGTCATTTCTGAGGCAAAAACAAGAAATGCAAATGAATTGTGAGATGTGGTCAACGCGTCCTGGGCTGGAATACCAGTTGACATTTCTGTTTTGTTTTGGAAAACAGAATGCAATATTCTGGCGGCACGGTGGCTTGGTGTTTAGTACGTTTGCCTCTTAATGCTAGGAATTCCCGGATCGAATCCCAATCTAGGTGGAGTTTCCATGTTCCCCTCGTGTCCACATGGGTTTTCTCCGGGTTTGCCGGTTTCCTCCCACAGTCCAAAAACATGGATTTAAGTTAAATTGAATTGCCCTGTATAGTGTGTGTGTGGATGTGTGAGTGAGTGTGTGCCTAGTGATGGATTGGCACCCTGTTCTGGGTGTATCTGCCCAGCGCCCAAGATGTTTTCCCCTGGATGGGAATGGGGAACCCCACCGTGACCCTAGTAGAGGAATAAGCGGTGTATAATGGGTGGATGGATGCAATGTTCCCAATGTATGGGAATAAAATGTACTATAAAGATTGAACTGCCATGCTTTACGTACATGTAGCTCATTTAAAAGTATGGTTTTGGAGGTGGAAGTGTCCCGATACTTTTGACCATAGCACACACACACACACAGCATCAGTTACTTAATGAAATCCTTGGCTTTTATGGTTTATTTATTTGAGGCTGTGGAAGCTGTAAAAGCTGCTGATGGATGTTTTAAAGTGGGACGGTTGCTCTGGGCGCGTGCTGATGCTTGAACACCCTGCGTGGTTGCTGTCAGCAGCTCAGCGGAGGTCTGATTGTGATTAGACGTGCTGTGAAAACACAGAGTGTGATTCGGAACGAGATGCTGATGCTGCCGGAGGTTCGGAGCCACGAGGCTGAGACAGAGCATCAGACGAGGCTTTAAAAAGCAACAATGAAGTGACTCCGTCGACATCGCCGCCTCGCTGTTCCATTGGTTTACCTTCCTGAGGCGCAGTTCTCCTACGCTGACCTTCACACTCCGTGACCGCGCTGAGGAACAGGGACAGATCCACCTACAGACCTGTGGAACCATCTAACCCATACGCCATGATCACGAACATCCCGGATGACGTGGAATTTAAAATGCTGACGTCATGGTGGAACCAGGAGAGCATGAACTGAAGGACAGGACCGGTTGAGTACCGTTTAAGTGACCTATAACATTTTTGATCGACAGCTTTATCTGTGAGGATGAACCATGTGCCCTTGATGAATCATTACATCTCAACACTTCCTCTTCTCAGGGTTTAGAACCAAACTGTGGTCCCTTTTCAGTCTAGAACTTTAAACCGTCACCATACTGGTTCTTGAACTTTAACCACTATCAAACCAAGTACCACTACCATGGAACCTGAGGAGAATCTGACCGACTGCCAGCCTGTGATTCTTTAAAGTGGGTGGGGTTAAGACACCAGGCCGCCCCTCAGCTCTGTTTATTACTAAAAGCCACGCCCCTGCGCGGTTAACAGCCCAATGAGTTAGTGTTCATTGCTTTGCTCAGGTTTCAGGTCTGTGCAGATGTGTGTAATGGGACCCAGACGCCGTGGTCTGCTTTTAACCTGCCACTGTATGGCCTTCACTCTAAAAACAAAGGTCCTCCTGCGTCCTTTCACCCGGTTCCTCTGTCGTTTACCCCGAGGGGCAGATATCAGCTGTGTCTGAATGTTTTCACTCATCACGGTGAACCTCTTTTGCCCTGAAGACTCCCTTTAATCTGCCCTCAGTGTCGTGATTGTCCTGTTCTCCCCCCGTTCTTCTTCATGTCTCTTTGTTGCTGTTCAGTCTGTAAAACTGTCCTTTATTCAGAATCTAATTTCACTCAGTAATGAGCTCACACAGATGTGAGGGACACAAGGAGCTCAGCACAGAGTCGCACTCATTCTGTTCTTCATGTTAATTGTAAAAGTATAAGAGATTTTAATATGAAGATGTTAGCGCTTCATCACCATCACAGCTCCACCATGAAGAAATTGAGTCCTGAGTCTGAGACCTTCCTCCACCTGGGACTCAGACGTTCTTCTGACTGGGTCTGAGACGTTCCTCCGCCTGGGTCTGAGTCCAGCTACAGGACAGACTGTTCTCACTTAATATGAAGACGTTAGCGCTTCATCACCATCACAGCTCCACCATGAAGAAATTGATTCCTGAGTCTGAGACGTTCCTCCGCCTGAGACTCAGACGTTCCTCCGACTGGGTCCGAGTCGTTCCTCCGACTGGGTCCGAGTCGTTCCTCCGCCTGGGTCCGAGTCGTTCCTCCGCCTGGGTCCGAGACGTTCCTCCGCCTGGGTCCGAGACGTTCCTCCGCCTGGGTCCGAGACGTTACTCCGCCTGGGTCCGAGACGTTCCTCCGCCTGGGTCCGAGACGTTCCTCCGGCTGGTTCTGAGACGTTCCTCCGCCTGGGTCTGAGACGTTCCTCCGCCTGGGTCTGAGATTTTCCTCCGCCTGAGTCTGAGGCGTTCCTCCGCCTGGGTCTGAGACGTTCCTACGCCTGGGTCTGAGGCGTTCCTACGCCTGGGTCTGAGGCGTTCCTACGCCTGGGTCTGAGGCGTTCCTCCGCCTGGGTCTGAGGCGTTCCTCCGCCTGGGTCGGAGACGTTCCTCCGCCTGGGTCTGAGACGTTCTTCCGACTGGGTCTGAGATGTTCCTCCGACTGGGTCTGAGTCCAGCTACAGGACAGACTGTTCTCACAGAGCAACCTGATGCATGTGGACCTCAGCAGCCACCTGTAGCCTCTGTGTTCAAAACCATTACATAAGAGGTACAGTCTGAGGGTCAACGAGCAGGAACCAGGGTCCACCCATCATCCAGCACCCCACTGTGTACAGAACATCTATCTAACCCAGAATGACACACTGCAGCACCCATTAGGCGTCTCGAACCCTCGCTTTTGATCTGACGGTCGACAACCCGCTGCTTTTCATCAATTTTTAACAATTGTGGGGTTTGAAAGAGAGAAAGAAAAGACAAGGAGAGATTGAAAAGCTGAGAGCACATCGTTGACTTGCTCACCCGTGGCTGCTGAGGCCGTGACGCAGACGACTTCTGTCTAGACGTTTTATGACAAGCAGCAAAACAAAGACAGAGTAAAGACCTCGCTCGTCTGGAGTCACCTGAAAAACAGCGTTTGGAGGCGCTACGCTTCAGTTCCCCACATTTCAGCGGGACTTTGTCTGAGTTCCTCGCGTCAGGCTCAGAAGCGACGGCTGGACCTCAGGTGACGCCGATCTGAAACCCCGGACTTTCAACTCCTGATTTCTAATCCAGGAGCTGCAGTAACAGCAGATTTACTGCAGGGACTAAAGTTTGTGAACTCTCCTCTTAATATTAGGCTGTAAATTAACATAATGAGAAGAGTTCCTGGAGGAACTTTTTTAAAGTTCTTAGAGCTGCTGGAGACAGAACCCCGTTTCTGTTAGTTGTAACTGCAGTGATGGAAGTTGATCATAATTAATAAACATTTTAGGAACCTTAACAGTGTGTAATAGTCCAGATTTAGAGTTTAGTTCTCAGTAAATTAATGTGTTCATTTTAGAGAGCAGTTCTAATTCTTGTCACTGAGTTCACTGAGTTCTCCTGTCATGGCTCCGGTTCTGATGAGTTCCGATGAAGCTCAGTGAATCTGAGCAGTGATTGTGTTTGATGATGAGAAGATGTTATTGTTGAGGTCTCTGGGGTTTAACCTTCACCAGCATACACATCATTCTTATTCAGTTCCAAAGTCACTTAGAGTTAACACTTCTAGTGCTGCAGTTTTATTTTAGTCTTCAGCATGTGGAGTTTACTCACTCACTCACTCACCCGCTCACTCACCCACATTATAAGTACAACTTAAAGACTAAAATCATTCGTATCTTTCTAGACGTGATGTTGGGCTCTGAGACTCGTGAAATTTGAGAGACATGGAATTGAACTGGGTCTTATGTGGACATGGAGTAGTTAAAGGTTGTGTCCTAATACTTTTGTAAACGTGAACTGTTTTGTTAAATCAGTAAATATTTGGTGGTAAACAGATTGAGTTCTTGTTGAGTCAGTAGTGAACAGACAGTAGTGACTGGTCTTGAGGTGGTCCCAAGGTAGTTCTGAGCTGGTTCCGAAGTGGTTCCGAGGTAGTTCTAATGTGGTTCCGAGGTAGTTCTGAGCTGGTCCCAAGGTTGGTTTTGAACTTGTCCCAAGCCTGTCCTGGGGGGATTCTGATGGGGGTTCTGAGCTGGTCCTTAGCTGGTTCCAAGGTGGTTCTGAGCTGGTCCAAAAAATAGTTCTGAGCTGGACCCAAGGTTGGTTCTGAACTTGTCTCGGCCTGGTTCTGAGGGGGTTCTAAGCTGGTCCTGAGATAGTCCCAAGCTGGTCCTGAGGGGGTTCTAAGATGGTTTCATGGTGTTTATGAGCTAGGCCCAAAGTGGTTCTAAGCTGGTCCTAGGCTAGTCTTGAGCTGGTTCTGAGCTTGTCTCGAGCTGGTCCTGAGCTGGTCCTGAGCTGGTTCTGAACCTCAGTGGGATGTGATTTGTGTCATTATCATGGAGCCTCTTACAGACTGTGTTCTGTTCTGCTTCTCATTACTGGGTGATTTCGGACAGGTGACCTGGTTCTGTCCTTCTTCTTCCAGCTCATTAGCAGAAGCGTTGGAATGACACAATTTAAGGCGTCGGTCAGTAAGGGAGCAGAACAAAAGCCGTGTGCAGCACGATTTGAGCAGCCGCGTCCGGCGCTGTGATGTATGTCAAGGCCGGGACTTTAGGACTTTATAGTCAGCGTAATACATTTCTAATTCCCTTCTGTGTAAATCACGTCCTGAGAATCGGATATTAATTTTCAGAGCGTAAAGAAGCCTGAGAGTGAATTATGCCGTGTGAGATGGATTTCCAAAAGGCATGACGGTGCAGTTTTATTGCTCTGAGGGCCACGGATTCCGTCTCTAATTGATTAATCAACGGTGAAAGCAAGTGTGTCTGCACCATAGGTGTGATTTCTTTATAGACTCACGGCCGATACGTGTATTTACTCGACAGGATCCTGATATGAGTTGTTTATTGATGCAGACAAAGAGAAGATTGAAAGCGCCAGAGCTGGAGGCAAACAGCCGGGATAGGTGGGGGGGGCAGAAAGACCACCGGGACGAGCCAGTGTAATTCCAAATCCAATCTCGCACAGACGGCGGCACAAACGTGTCATTCAAACGGAACAACTCGACCAAAACCCGCTGCCGAGAGCGTCGGTCTGTCAACATGGAAGAACCACCCAGAACCAGAACCGTACCAAAGCCTAAAGTATGAGGACAGCTGAAAATAAAGTCAACTTTATTAACGTCTGCAGGAATATCAGTCCACTTCGTCGATCAAAGTCCAGGAATCATTTGGTCATGATTCCGATTCTTTATCGATCAGAATTTGAATCAGTGAGCCATTCAATCCTGAATCAGTCGGCGTTTTAATCATTTATTATGTCACAGTATGAACCAAAAATCATTTATTCATTACTTTCACTTCCTTTACTTTAATGAATCAGAGTTGAATTAGAATGAATTATTCATGTGTTCATGACAGAGTCATTATGCTATCTGTCATTGAGTCAGTTTAAACAAATGAATCATTCGTTGAATGAATAAAGTTTAAATGATTCATTCATTAATTATCTTCCACTTAATCCTCTATCAGGGTTGTGGTGGGTTCCCCATGCCCATTCAGGGGAGAACGTTTTGGGCGCTGGTTAGGCACACCCAGGACAGGGTGCCAATCCATTACTGGGCACACACACAAACACACACTCACACACAATATGGGTGAATTCAGAGCAGCCTTGAATTCATGTTTTTGGACTGTGAGAGGAAACCAGAAAACTCAGAAGACCCACAAGGACACGAGGAGAACATGGAAAGTCCACCCAGATTGGGATTCGAACCGGGAATCTTAGAGGAGAACATGCTAAGCAGTAAGCCACCGTGCCACCTAAGTTCAAATGATTCGAGCACAAATAAAACGTCATGATTCATTACCACATCAAAAAAACATTCTAAATGTGTATGAACTTATCATGGGGGTGTGGCCTTCAAAATTATATAGCCTGTACAGTCTATTTGATTCAGTGAATCATTCAGTTCATTTTTCTCGGCTCAGCTGGTCCGTATGACACCGGAGTCGTTTGGGGGTTTGAACGCCGCGTTTTCATTGGTTCACAGCGTGAATGAGCGACTCGGTTAACCATCACTCAGATTCCCATTCCTCCTGTTTAATGAGTCAGGGAGACTTAGTGAATCATTCAGTCACGATTAAGAGTCAGATGAATCCCGGCGGTTGGGTTCTGTATTCCCTCAGTTACTAATCATCATCTGGAGGTCCTTCAGCTTCACCAAGCAATAAAGCGCAGAGTCAGTGATGGATCGGAATCAACTCTAATAACTCCATTGTTTGGATTTGAATCCTTGTGCTACAAAGAGAGCGACGGTTCTCACAGGAACTCCTGCTTCACCACGACCCTCAGTAGGAGTGAGTGCTTACGGAAGATGGATGAATGAATGAATAATCATGAGTTTAATAAGCAGTGGGACACCTGAAGCAATTCATGGTTATTATTTGGGTATTTTGTGGTGTGGCGGGGTGTAGGTGCTGGCGTGATGGATGTTGTTGCTCTGGCGCTCTCTCATCACCTCGTGGTGGGCTCAGTACTTTGTCTTTCCTCTCGGTTTGTCCTCGGTTTTGCTGAAGCTGCAGAATTCTGATGTCAGACCTGCGCTGTTCCTGCACAACAATCCATTTAGCTCAGCGTGAACAGCAGAGTGCATGCTAGCAGGAGAGCGGTGCTATAAACATCGCTTTAGCTCGACCTTCCTGACAGAAGCAATACTGTCCTGCTCCAAAATCCTGGAACCCCCGAAACCATCGGCAGCGGCACGCTGAGAAAAGCATTTGGTATTCTTTGTGATCTTTTCTTCAAAGTCCTACTAAAAAGTTACTCTTAAGTAGAAATAAAATTGTTTAACCCCCCCTCCCCCCACCCCCCCACACACAGATTACAAACGCGCTAGGACTTCCTGACCATCATCGTCACTGTTGTATCTAACCTTTGCACCCATATCGTTGCATCATCACCATGGCACTGTTACCATTGCAATCTCATCGTTGCACCCTAATCATGGCATTGTCACCGTGGTAACTTTATCGTGGCGTCGTTCCCATGGGCACCTTCACTGTTGCATTGTCAGCGTGGCACCTTCAGCGTGTCATCGACTTTTTGACATCGTCACTGTGGCACCCTCACCGAGCCATTGTCACCATTCCACCCTCACCGTTGCACCCTCATCGTGGCGTTGTCACGAGGGCACCTTCACTGTTGCATTGTCATCGTTGCACCCTCACTGTGGCATCCTCATCGTGCTACCACCAGCATGCCATCGACATCTTGACATTGTCACTGTGGCACCCTCACCGAGACATTTCACTTTTACCGTGGCACCCTCACTGTTGCACCCTCACCGTGGCATCGTCACTGTAGCACCGTGGCATAGCGTGGGTGTTACAGAGGAGAAGGATGTGGTGATAAGAACAGCAGAACATCAGACCATGTGACCGGACCGTGTGCGTTCAGAACAAATTAAATGAAAACATTTGTAACGGAGTCCAAAAAGCAATTCAACTTAAAGAGAGGCGTTCTTCGTGACCTTTGACCTTTTAGTTGCCGATAGTTCCTCACTACAGAAGTGGAGAACGATACCTGTGGTGCATCTGCAGATCAGTGAGAGACTGAATCCATCTTTTTTCTCTCTTTATGGTTCTTTACTCTCATTATGTGTCGACAGTGCTGGCATCGGAAACAGATTTAAGGTAGCAGTAACGATGCCCTGGTGTGCCATGTGACTCACACACACACACACACACACACACACACACAGACAGACAGCAATAGGTGAGTTGTGTTGCGGATCTGCGGCGGTGCGTTAGACAATCCTGAATTGTTTTGCAGGCTCGGTTTGTTTTCCCACATCATTTGTGTGTCTTTGTTCAGTGTTACATAAAGTTCTAATTACTCTGAGAATCAGCAGCGCTGCAAACGACCACCTGAATGTAAAAACCCAATAACGGAGCGCTGGATGAGACGCTCCTCTCCTACAGACACTTCCACAATCTGACGACTCCAGCTTTTGTTGGCTGATGTGCTCTCTGGACCCGAGAGGCTCAGTGCAGGGGTTTGTGGGAATCGCGGGTGCAGAGCCGAAGATAATTGGGTAGAACGTCACACACTGTGGCAGAATGGTTGCCCAGGGGGCTCGGGCCCTAATCCCACCCCCCCTCTTGCGAGGATTAGACGGTGGGATCTCTATCTTCAGAGCCTCCCGTGGCAGACGATCAGCTGGAGGAGCTCTCGCTGCAGAACTCGGCTGGAGTCCGGCTCTGTGTGTCAGCAGTACTGAGGATCTGTGTTCCACATGTTCCACCAGCAGAAAGAGCATCAGTGCTTCCAAGCCCCCCACTGATCTCCACAACCTGGGGGTTCCAGCACATGTGGGTGGGACTGAACAAAAATATACAGCTCCAGTTTATCAGCTGGGTTTTTAGTGGAGGGAAAGAATTAAGGTGGAGCGGTGGTCCTCTTTATTCTTCTACTTATACACCCCAGCCAACTCATCCATCACATTCCACCCTACTCTCCACATCCACCCATTCACCCCACCCAACCCATCCACCAACTAAATCCATCCAATCCACCACCCACCCAACCCATCCACCCCATCCCCCACACATTGACCACATCCACCCCTTTCATCTCACCCGACACATCCACCAACTAAATCCACCCAACCCACCCCATTGACCACAT
>JAOUQT010337148.1:0-13062 GCA_025769995.1 Xyliphius kryptos | reverse complement strand
TTCGAATCCCAATCTGGGTGGAGTTTCCATGTTCTCCCTGTGTCTGCGTGGGTTTCCTCTGGGTTCTCCGGTTTCCTTCCACATCCCAAAAACATGGATGCAAGGTAAATTGAGTGCTCTAAATTGCCCTGTGTAGTGTGTGTATGAGTGTGTGGCTGTGTGTGTGAGTGTGTGCCCAGCGATGGATTGGCGACCTGTCCTGGGTGTATCTGCCCAGCGCCTGAGAGGTTCTCCCCTGGATGGGCATTGGGGAACCCCCCCACGACCCTCATAAATGATTAAGCAGAAGATAATGAATGAATGTTACTGTAAAACAACAAAGTTCCATAAGGCCTTATCAGCATTATGACTGTTAAACCACCTCCTCATTTAGAGGATCCGGTTATGAGTAGAAGAAATATGTCCACAGAGCAAAGTGTATCTTGTTCTGAATTTACAGTCCCCTCTAAAACACTTGGAACTGCAAGGCTAATTTTCTTGTTTTTGTTGTTCACTGAAGACCTTTGCGTTTAAGACTAAAAGATGGATATGAGACAAGAGTTCAGAATCTCAGCTTTTATTTACTGGCATTTTTGTCAAAATATGTCAAGTAAATCTGGATTTATCACCGTTTGAATTACACCACACCATTTTATACATGAGCAAAAGTAAAGGAACAAGGTTGGAGTGAATTACACTCAGTATTTGGTGGAAAAACCCTTGCTTTTAAGAACTGCCTCCAGCCTGCGACCTATGGACATCACCAAACTGTTGCACTCTTCCTTTGTGTTGCTACTCCAGGCTTTTATAGCGGCTTCTTTTAATGCTCATTTATTTCTAGGGAAATCTCCCTTCAGTCTTCTCTTGAGGAGGAAAAATGCATGTTCAATCGGGTTAAGATCAGGTGACTGAGTTGGCCAGTGTAAAATCTTCCACTTTTCCCCCGATGAGCTCCTTTGTCTTTTTTGCTGTGTTTTTTGGGTCGTTATTCGGCTGCAAAGTGAAACTCATGCCTATTAGTTTGGTAGCATTGCTCCTTACATTGGCAGACAAGATGTGTCCGTACACCTCTGAATTCATTTTGCTGCTTCCATCATCAGTTACATCATCAATAAATATGACTGAGCCTGTTCCAGAGGCGGCCATGCATGCCCAAGCCATGACATTACCACCACCATGCTTTACAGATGAGCTTGTGTGCCTTGGATCTTGGGCCGTTCCTTTCTTCCTTCACATTTTGGCCTCTCTATCACTTTGGTAGAGGTTAATTTTGCTTTCATCAGTCCATAGGACCGTGTTCCACAATTTCTGTGGCCCATCTCTGTACTTTCTGGCAAATTCCAATCTGGCCTTCCGATTCTTGCTACTGATGAGA
The DNA here is from genome assembly GCA_025769995.1 of Xyliphius kryptos. Lineage (NCBI taxonomy): Eukaryota > Metazoa > Chordata > Actinopteri > Siluriformes > Aspredinidae > Xyliphius > Xyliphius kryptos. Next base: position 11,708 of record JAOUQT010337148.1, on the reverse strand, counting down.
GGTTTGCATCTATGGAGGTCGTTGGTGATCTGGCTTACCGTAGTTTTTGGGTTCTTCTTTACAGCTAGGACAAGTCTTCTCTTATCAGTGGGTGTTGTTTTTCTTGGTCGACCCGTTCGACGCCTGTTACTCAGTACACGAGTGATTTCTATCTTTTTTAAGACATTCCAAATAGTCGTGGTTGCTATGCCCGATGTTTTTCCAATGGCTCGGATTGATTTTCCCTCTTTTCTGTGTTTCAGAATGGCTTGTTTTTCTCTCATATACAACTCTCTGGTCTTCATTGTGGTTTATCTTGTTTTACAAATGTTTTACAATCTGTATAGGTTTAATCAAAGCCAAGAAGGAGAGTCATACAGATCTTTTTAGGGCTTTAACAAGTTCACAAGAAACACCTTTCAGTCACGTGTTCCAAATGGGTGGGTTTAAAGAAAGGGTGATATGTCCTGAGTGGTTTATCACATCTGATAAAAAATACCAGGAAATAAAAGCTGAGGTTCTGAACTCTTGTCTTATACTAAGCTTTGTGTCTTAAATTGAAATGACTTTGGTGCACAACATAAACAAGAAAATTTTCCTTGCCGTTCCAAGTATTTTGGAGGGGACTCTATCTATTCACTAGAAAACTTAAACCAGGCCGCCATGTCCAGCATCAGTGTCTGACCTCACAGATGCTCTTCTAGATAAAACATTTCCACAGACTCTAAAAACTTGTGAAAAGATGAAGTCAGAGGGAAATAGTGGCAAAGTGTAGCACAATGGTGTGCTAAATGGTGCACTTGCCTCACAGCAAGAAGCTCCCGAGTTCCAACATAGGCTCATTTCTGAGTCTAATTTGCATGTTCTCCCCGTGTGTGCTCTTTGCTTGTAGCAAGAAGCTCCCGAGTTCCAACATAGGCTCATAGGCTCAGTGTAGTTTGCATGTTCCACCTGTGTGTGTGTGTGTGTGTGTGTGTGTGTGTGTGTGTGTGTGTGCGCGCTCTTTACCTGGCAAGACAAGCAATTGGTCAATTTGGAGAAAAATTTGTTTTTAGGTGTGAAATCTGTAATAGACTGGTGACCTGCGTCCCTAATGAGAATTGGGTTAGGCTCCCGCACCTTCACTCTCACCCCACCTCCTCACCCTGATTACAATAAGTAGAGCAGAGTGTCTGATGGTATAACAGGCACAATAACCTGATTAAAGCATTTAAGAGCATCATGGTAATTGGAGTTTGAATACTCAAGAGTCCTTGAGCTCAACATAATCTCACTATGACTCCATTTAACTCCTTGTTTAATTAGTTGTGGTGTGTTCTCTAACGCCCAACTCGTTCCTGATTCACATTGCTCAATAAGAGTAAAACCAGCCCTGGAGCTCTGTTATTGGCTGGACGTCACATGGGCCAGGTTAGTCAGCACTAGATCCTTGTGAGTGGTAGAGGAAGTGGTGATGTCACATTGTGGTAGACCGAGAGACGGTTCAAAGCCTGTCTTTACTACACGCTCGGTTTACTGATCTCAGATCTGGATCTTCAGAGGAATGACTTCTCAGTTTCATCTTAGCAGGTACTGTGAAAGATTTAACATAATTCAGGTTGTGAGGTGGAGCTGCTACTGAATCTCAGGTTGATGTTAAAATGAAGTTTGTGAGCTGTAAAGCAGCGGAGGCTGAGCATGTGGCATGCGGCTGCTTTTCCAGTTTAACCTCAGAACAAACCGGATCGAGTGCCAGACATCTCTGTGAATAGTTTCAGTATTATTCATCATGTAAACACGATGCTTTCTGAGTGGGTTACCTCTGTAAGCCCGGAATTCTAAAGGAAGACATGTCCTATGCAAATGCTTACACTAGGGATGAGCTGATGAACTGTTTTGGTAATCAATCGCGGTCAAAAACATAAGAGCTCCCCAACATCATGACGGCGTTCATAAGAAAAATGTGTATTATGCTGGTAGTCAGAACTTTAGACCAAGTGGCACAACTCGCACAGAACACTTGCTGCAAACTTGTCTATTTGCCTTGTCCTCACAAGAAAAAATTGGTTTAGTGTGTAATAAGTGACACCTATTTTTTTTTAACTTTGATTTTCACAAAATACTCATTTATTCATTTATTCATTCATTCATTCATTATCTTCCAATTTATCCTCTACTAGAGTCGCAGAGTGGTTCCCAATGCCCATCCAGGGGTGTATGTTTTGGGCACTGGGCAGATACACCCCATCCATCGGGGGGCAATCCATCTCTGGGCACACTCACTCACCGTTTTTGGACTGTGGGAGGAAACCCACACAGACACTAATATATTGTGTTAATACTCAGCAAAAGCCCTGGTTGCCTTTTTTTCGAAAACAAAAGGTTATTTAGTGTAATATATGAAACTAAGGATCCAGAACTTTGAATCCAGGTTCGAATCAAGTTCTGGGTGAAGTTTCCATATTGTCCACATGTCCGTGTGGGTTTTCTCTGGGCTCTCTGGTTTCCTCTCACAGTTCGAAAAAAAAGGATTCAAGGTAAATTGACCTCCTTCAAATTGCACCACATAGTGTGTGTGTGTGTGTTTGTGTGTGTGTGTGTGTGTGTGTATCTGTGTTGAGTGAGTGTGTGCCTAGTGATTGGTTCCCTGTCTTGCCATATCTGCCCAGCACCCAAAATGCTAGTTTTCTCCTGCATGGTCTCTGTTACCCCAATATAGATACATGAAAGATGATGATATGAGTAGAAACTTCATTGTTCCTGCAACTCCTGTCGCTTTTTGGGAAAGTTAATTATTGTGTAATAATCATATAATTGGGATTTTTTTTCTTCAATAATCATACCATCAATATCTGTATTAATCTTATATATAGTTTGAACCCTCTTGTTTGAGTGTAATGAAGTAATCATACCCTAAATGAGCTTGAGTTTATATGTTAGTTATTAGAATGAAAATGTTTTCCCCCAGTTCCCTACAAACCATTGCATTTTGAACCATTGTATATTTCCAGCATTGTGGAAACTATTTGGAAAGGCCCCTAATTTCTTTAAGCACTGGAGAAGGGTTAGTGGTGCAGCGGTTAGTGCTGTCGCCTTACAGAAAAAAGTCCAGGGTTTGATTCATGGAACCGAAGAAATGTCCTCCCTGTGCCTGAATCGATTTAAGTCCTGGTTCTCCTGTTTCCATCAATATTCCAAAGGTATCAGCTTCAATTTCATGCTGTTAAACTTTAACGTCCAGCCCATCATATAGCATGTGGGGTGTAAGGGTGCAGTCTTCACATAGTTCCGATAATTAAGTTTGAAGCCGGTCACCCAAAGTGGAATAACTCCGTAATTCCTCTGTGCTTTGTGTTTAGGATCATGCGACCTGATGATGCCAACATCATGGGAAATGTTCACGGTGGCACCATCCTGAAGATGATCGAGGAGGCTGGGAGCATCATAGGGACACGTCACTGCAACACTCAAACCGGGGTGAGTGGCAAGTTACCGACGGCTTAGCAGGTCCAGGTCTTAAATTAAGCTGAAGTATTACATGCTGCAAATCCATGTGGAGGTAAAAGTGATGGAAAACGGCATTGGGGTCTCACCTCACTCACCTCTAATACTGTGTTTCATACCAGACTAGTGATTTTCCAGTAAAAAGATTGGACACGCCCCCTTCTTATTCCATTGTCTATTTTCTCCACGTCTAGTTTCTCCACGTCGTATTTTCTCCACGGTTTACAGTTACAGACTGTAGTCCATCTGTTTTCTGGTTTTGTTAGTCCCTTGTTGGTTCTGTTCTCTAATGGTCAGGACCATGACAGAACAGGTATAATTTGGGTGGTGTATTGTTTATTGTCAGTTCTGCAGTGGACACAGATGCGATGAGGGGGTTTTAGGGCAGCAGTGCTGCTTTAGTTTTTATTTCTAAAACCGGTAGTTCCGCTCCTTAAATCTGATTAGCTAACTGCTTTTCTAGTGTGACATCATTCACAATAACCCACACCTCTTACCGCTTCACATTTGTATAAATGCGCAATATAAAATACACTGTTTCCTGAAGTTTTTCATAAACTGCGTTTTGTAATTCGAGTATTTGATTGTTAAAGAAATCAGAAATCTTTTACTTGCATCAGTGTTCAATAAAAAAATAAATAAATAAAAAAAACGGGACTGGATTGTGTCGTGGAACATGAGTTTATTAGCGATTTTGCTATTAGTCAATGTATTCATGAATATAACCTTGTTTAGTTTTAATTATAGTGTGTTAATAACATTTAATAACAACAATAAGGCACTCGAGGTTGTGCATTATAGTGAATAAACCAAAGGAAAGAGGTGCTTACACGTCATGCCTAATAACACCTCTTTCCCTTGGTTTTAAATTTACATATTTAGCAGACGCTTTTATCCAACGTGACTTACAGGTATCCCAACTTTGTTGGGGTCAGAACACAGGGTTGATACAGCACCCTGGAGCAATGAGGGTTAAGGGTCTTGTTTAAGGACCCACATTGGTAACTTCAGTGGACTTGAACCCACAACCTTCTGATTGATAGTCCAGCGCCCTAACCACAGAGCTACCACTCAGTTTCTTCACAATACGCCCTCTAAATAAACAACGCCCTCTAAACAATACGCCCTCTAAAATAATTCCTTCTCTGTGGTGGTACTATTGGGGGTCCTGACAATTAGAACAAAGTAAAGGGAAGTAACATTATATACTGTAGTCCACAGACTACAGTAAATGTAAATCTTTTCGGTAAGTGGAACTGATATTGATACTGAGTTGATGGACCAATGAAGAATCAAAAGGTGGCGTGTCTGAACTTTTGACTGGTACCGTAGAGCCATGGACTGACTGTCATGTTGGACCAAAAACGGATCCCACTGTATTTTAAAGCTCCATGCTGTCCCCCACTGGTTCTTATCACAGCAAGACAATAACCTCTGACCTACATCTAGGTTCAGAACCACCTGAGTACCAGGTGTTGGACTTTAAAGAATGTAATGTCCTACACAGTCTTTATACACAAACACCATTGAGCTCATTCCAGATGCAATATACAGAGGGCTGAAATCAAAGTAATCCACACGTTTGTTGGAAACGTCTGTTAAATTGTTTGAAAGATGGACCCCATTAAACTGTACGTCTCTGGTTCTGGAGGTTATATGTTCTATTACTGTCCACCATGAACTACAGACACGGCTAAAAGAATTTAACAGTTTAACATTAGCTGTAAAACTGAACAGATCATACAGTGCGGCCATCATCCACTAGAGTGCAGCAAAGAGCCAAAAATAATTCAACACCAGCATTTGCTTTACTACAGTCCATGTTCATCACTTAATATACTCCATAGTCATTAAAATATAGAGTCAGGCGTTTGTAATTACATCATAAACACACCTTTACAGCTGGTAACAGCATAACAGTTAAAAATGGGCCTCCAAGAGTTTTAAGAGGCTCCGGTGTGAAGGGCTTTCTGTATAATTTTATAGGGAGTTTGTTGAAATTTAGGTTCTTAAAGGACTTAGTAAGGAAAATAAGTATTTGAACACCCTGCAACTTTGCAGGTTCTTCCACTTAGAAATCATGGCGGGCTCTGTAATGTTTCATGTTAGGTGCATGTCCACTGTAAGAGACATAATCTGAATTATTTTTATTTTTTTAAATTACGGAAATTAAGTTGTATGATTTTTTGTATGATTTTTTGTCACCCCTTACCCAACTGCCCACTCCATCACCCGCTTTACCATCCGGTTATTTCACCAGCCATGTATATTTAAATTCATAATCTTTACCTAAAGTTTATATCAGGCTCCTTATGAATGTGCCAGTGCTGAAGGCGTACTTGTTGTTTGGCAGGATCGCTGTGTAGCGGCTCTGGCGCGAGTGGAGCGTACGGACTTCCTGTACCCAATGTTCATTGGCGAGGTGGCCCACGTGAGCGCCGAGATCACCTACACCTCCAAACACTCGGTGGAAGTGCAGGTCGCAGTGGTGTCCGAGAACATCCTTACAGGTGAGTGGATGCTGCACGCCTAATTAACCAAAAGATACCGATAAGTCTAATGGACAAGTCTGGGTTTGGTGTTTCACCAGGAATGAAACAATTAATGATTTTTGCAATTAATCATAATTAAAAATGTTACCATTAATTAATTGTTAAAGCCCCCCAACATAGTCATGACGACATTCATAAAAACAATATGCATTATGTCAGTAGCCAAAAACGACAGACCAAGTGGTGCAACTCGCACAGGACAGAAATGACACTTGCAGCACACTTGTCTTCGTTTACTTTGCCCTAGAAAAACCTAGTTTTCTTACAAATGGATATGAAAATTTACTTCAGGGGACATTGATTTGTTTTAATCTTTGATTTTCACCAAATAATTTAATATCTTGTGTTAATATTCAGCAAAAGCCTTGCTTGTCTTTTTCCAATAATAAAATGTTATTTTGTGTTTAAATTGAATAAATAACATTCATAAGAAACCATGTATCGTTACCGTGACTTCTGACAGTTTTGGCAAGTTAATCATTGCATAATAATTGTGATTATTTCTTGGACAATAATCGTACCAGCAAATTCTGTAATTGTAAATGTATCAGTAGAATGTTACATGCCTGACTGCGCTGTGCCAAACTTAAGGTTAGGTAAAGAAGGGATAATACTATGGGTTAGCTTTTGAGGGTTTGAGCTGGGCTTCTCAGTTCCAGTAAAGGATATAATAAGACTTTAGAATAGCAAGACATGTAGGATGAAAAGTTTGCTGTAGAACAGTTTGGGGAAGATTGGGTCTGGAGTTTGAGCTTGGTGGCTCACACAGAAGTAAACGGTGATGTCAGTGCAAGTTTTTGGTCACTCTGGGAGTGCATTGTTAATTTTTGTCTCATCTGCTAAATGAGACAAAGCCGAGTCTCTGAGGAGCAGAACCAATTTTAAATCTCACTTCTCAGACCTGTATTCTCGTAGTCTTCATCTAAAGATGGTGCCATGGTACTCCCCGACCCGAAACCACTTCTATAGCCAGTAAAATGTGAGGAGTCGTCCCAGACATGACAGCTCCCCACCTCGAGAGAGTCTTTAAATGAGGTAACGAATTAGTCGCGAGTGACGAGGGAGAAAAGCAGGCTGGAGGACACACCGGGCCTAAACCAAAGTGGCATTCCCAAGGTACTCAGAGTTACCATGGCAACCGAGTTGTCAAGGAAGCAGGGACAATCTGGGGAGAGGCGAGAGGGGCAGAGTCCATGTGAGACTTCGCAGAGATTTGTTTCAGGGAACCAAATTGAGAACGACACGGCGCCGCTCCATGCCGAGCCGCTTCACATACAGTACACGGTTCATCGGTTCTCAGTAGGACAGAGGACTCACTTATGGACCCTGAATAAAATCAGCAAATTCCACATCCCGTATGCATCCCCTGTTCTCCTGACAGGATTCTACTTAAACTGGCTGTACAGAACTCTGAGCCCACAGCTGAATCAGACTTGTATCCAACGTTGTTTACAAGAAAAAATGACTACCTGACTGATGGGTCCTACATGGTTCTCACACATGAGTAGTCTCACTTCAAGTGGAAGTGGATAGATAAAGACAAAAAGATAGCAGTGTGCTGCAGAAGCCGGGGCTAAAGGATTAAATCAGTAGGTTGTCTAGGAATATTCTTATCTACTATTGAATACATACATAATACAATAATACATAATACAAAATCCCAGACATAATAGCCATTTTTACCTACTGTGTGTATTCAGAAATGCTACCTAATTTCATCTACTGCCTATTTGGGCCCAATAGCCAGTCTCGCCTACTGCGTGTATGGACACACTGGCCATTCTCGCCTACTGCGTGTATGGACACATTAGCCAGTCTCTCCTACTGCCCATTTTTTACTTACGAGCCAGTCTGACCTACTGCGTGTATGGACAAACTAGCCAGTCTGACCTACTGCGTGTATAGACAAACTAGCCAGTCTTACCTACTGCGTGTATGGACATACTAGCCAGTCTCACCTACTGCGTGTATGGACATACTAGCCAGTCTTGCCTACTGCGTTTATGGACATACTAGCCAGTCTCCCCTATTGCATGTATGGACATACTAGCCAGTCTCGCTTACTGTGTGTATGAACATACTAGCCAGTCTCGCTTACTGCGTGTATGGACATACTACCCAGTCTCACTTACTACTACCCTAATACACAATATGAAACTGTTTTTATTAAAGTTACAATACACTATAATAAAAATAATTTTCAGTCTGTTCTTCCGCGACATGTTCTAGTTTGGTTTTTAAAGTGAACACTAACCACCAAGTAACAGGATACTGGGTTTTCAAAAAATGAAATGGTACATCATGCATTGCTATGATTGAAAAGCGCTCAGGTGTGTGTTATTGTCATTTTTGTCACGGCTAGACAAATGGCTCAGCCAATTAGATTTAAGGACCAAAACTACCCGTTTTATAATAACTATGGTCACCAGTGCCTATCCAGACATACTAGCCATTCTCACATACTATGTATTTGGACATACCAGCCATTTCTGCCTACTACGTTAGACAGACTACGGACCGACTACGGACTATGCTCTCTTTTGCTGTCTCAAATCAGCAAAGGTATTTTGAAGGAATATGAAATCGATCTCATATTTATTTAAACACTGCAAACAGTTCTTCTGAAAATAAGCTCGATGTGTCGCTTTGTCTCAGTTGTGGGTAATATGGAAAAGTCTGTCTCACAGGAGATATTCCAGTGTGGCTACATGCCTCATATATAAAACCAGTGTATAAGCTTTTCAGTGTGTGTATACAGTGAGGAAAATTAAGTATTTAAACACCCTGCGACTTTGCAAGTTCTCCCACTTACAAATCATGGAAAGGTCTCCACCAGGGGACATAATCTAAAGAAAAAATCCGGAAATGTTTTTTTAAAGTAATTTATTTGCAGCAGTAATACACAAATAAATTACTTAAAAAAAACATTTCCGCTTAGGGGTCCGCTTATAAAAACTCCACCTTCACTCCACATACTATTCCAAATTAGAAACGACTGTTTGAGGTCGTTAGCTGCATAAAAAGACACCTGTCCACCCCACACAATCCATAAGACTCCAACTACTAACATGGCTAAGACCAAAGAGCTGTCCAAAGACACCAGAGACAAAATTGTTGACCTCCACACGGCTGGAAAGTGCAACCGGGCAATTGCCAAGCAGCTTGGTGAAAAAAGAGAAGCAGTTATTAGAAAATGGAAGAAACAAAACATGACCATCAATCTTCCTCAGACTGGGGCTCCACCCAAGCTCTTACCTCGTGGTGTATGAATGATCCTAAGAAAAGTGAGGAATCAGCCCAGAACTACACGAGAGGAGCTGGCACCACTGTTTCCAAGGTTACCGTAGGTAACACTAAGACGTCATAGTTTAAAGTCATGCATGGCACGGAAGGTTCCCCTGTTTAAATCAGCACACGTCCAGGCCTGTCTTAAGTTTGCGCATGACCATTTGGATGATTCAGAGGAGTCAATAGGAGAAAGTTCTGTGGTCAGATGAGACCAAAATAGAAATTTTTGGCCTTAATTTAACCGTGTTTGGAGGGCGAAGAATGATGAGTACCATCCCAAAAACACCATCCCTACTGTTAAGCTTGGGGGTGGAAGCATCATGCTTCGGGGTTGTTTTTCTGCACATGGGACAGGACGACTGCACTGTATTAAGGACAGGATGACCGGGGCCATGTATTGTGAGATTTTGGAAAAACTCCTTCCTTCAGTTAGAGCATTGAAGATGGGTTGTGGCTGGGTCTTCCAACATGACAATGACCCAAAGCACACAGTCAGAATAACCAAATTTCAAAGCCCTCCACGATAACAAGAAGACTGAGAATGAGCTGTGTTTAATGTTGTATTAATGGTTGCCAGGCTCTCAGTATTTAATTTTCTGAGGCTGATTTATTATTAATTAGTTTCAGGGTCCCCCCCCTGCATCCCTCTGTACCGACGAATGGGGTCTACAGTGTGGCGTTACTCTGTGGTCAGGGCTCATGTTGGCATTGCCCCTTTAAATTGCCTGCTGTGCCTGAGGGCGAGCGCGAGGAATGAGAGCAGACTTTATGTGCCTCTGTCATGTCGACTTAGCATCCGGTCCCTTGCGCAGGCGCAGGCCGCAGTCATGGAGGCGCACCTGCGCACACACACGACTGCCGCTTGCATCTCCTGTACATGAGTGTGATTACAGAAACAAGGTTCAGGATTAAAGCCACCAAAACACCTGCAGTGGGCAGATTAGACTTTAATAATGTGTACATATGCTACTGAGTCCAAGAACACGTGTGTGTGTGGTTTTAGGCAATTTTATTTTTTGTAAAAAAAAATACTTGAAACACACACACACACACACTCACGTGATACTGATTCCTATAATGTGTGTGTGTCTGTGTGTGTGTGTGTGTACTGTATAAGGTCATTACATGGTTTCATCCCAAATACTGCTAACTTTAAGCAACACACACAAATTTCATGATTTCATTCAAAAAGTAACTTGAAACATACATACACACACAAAACTGAATCATATAATGTGTGTTTATGTGAATCTGAAACACAAAAATTCACACACAGTAATAAATCCTAGTGCGTGTGTGTGCAGTTCTGGATAATTTCATGATTTTTTTAAAGGAGATACTGAAAACACACACACAAAACTGAATCCTTGTGTGTGTGTGTGTGTGTGTGTGTGTGTAAGCAGTTTTAAGAAATTTCTTGATTTCTTTTTTTTTAATTATGAACTTGAAACACAAGTGTGCACACACACACACACACACACATTCAATGAGAGAGCGAGTCAGAACCAATCTTGTCAGTCTCAGCTCACTCACACTCCTCAGGGGTCTTCTGCTTCGGAATGCAGGGGCCGTGATGATGGTGGCCTCCGGCTAGCAAACCATATACCCCCAATCCTCAGTTTGTTCTTTATACACACACACACACACACACACACACACACACACACACACACACACACACACACGACAAAACCACAGACAGACCTAAGGACAGGTTTAACAAACCTTAGGATCTGAAGACCAACATGGATTTCTGTTGGACTGGTAGTGTTGCAGTCCTGCTGGATTGACTCACTGAACTTGTATAGTTTTTTCAATTGTTAAATACAGACACATAATCACTACACAATCTGTACATGGCTGTCCTGCACAGTTGATGTTGCCGGGCCGCTTAGGGAGGATGAATCCTACACTGAGCCTTGGTCCTCTCAAGGTTTCTTCTTAAAAAACACTATAAAGTGGAGCTTTATTTGCCACTGTTGTTTTGGTTCGCCCTTTGGAGGGAACAGACTCTAAACACTTTACAGCTGCTTTGTGGCAATGTACTATTGTAAATAGTACTATATCAATAAATTACTTGAACAGAAAAAAACCACAGACAATCCTCAGCGGAGTGATAGACAGACCTACAGAGAGATCTGACCAACGTTGAGATCTGAAGACAGCCCGACAAAAAGGCAGACAGACCTACAGTAAGGTCGGACAAACCTAAAGAGCTAGAGACTGCCAGACCCTCAGACTGAGAAAGAGAAAGACAGAAGAAACCAACTGAGATTCTTATTTTAGACACTGCACTTCTACATCACTTCATATCTTTTGACGCTATTATGGGTTCAATGTTTCGGATGCCCTCTGCTTCATGTACGCCCACACACACCCACACACACACCCACACACACACACACA
>JAOUQT010337139.1:0-13062 GCA_025769995.1 Xyliphius kryptos | reverse complement strand
CATGGAAACTCCACCCAGATTGGGATTCGAACCGGGAATCCCCAGCGCTGAGAGGCGAATGTGCTAACCACTAAGTACCAGGTGTAAAAATGTGCTATATAAATAAATAACTTGAACACAAGGTTTAGAATGATGGACAGCTCTAAGTGATCGTATATGGAGAGAGAGACGATATTTCGATGTATGTGCTAGACACACAGTGGAATTGACAAGACATCTGTTTATGTCTACATCATTAAAACATGTAGAGCTTAAAGACTCTGCAGTGTAATTAGTCCCACCATACTTTCCTTGTCTCCCACTAGAGGTCAAAACAGACTGGTACCCAGAACCCTCAGGGACTAAAATCAAGGAATAAAGTGGTATTGATATGTAGACGTATCCAGACGCTTCATAATTACACTGTATACATGTGACATCAAAATAGCCTTACAAACGTGTCCAAAAACATGAGCACAGTATTGAACCGAAAACCGCCGAATAATATTATTTATCAGTTGAAAACAATGTATAGAATAAAATATAGATAAAAGACTATAGGAGAAAATTCCAGTCTAAATGAGTAGCGTGTGAACAACTCACCAGCATCTTCTGCAGAAAACGCAAGTACGACTTCTCCTGCTCCTTCAGGTGAGTGATGAGGTCAGACAGGCGCTCCACATTCGCAGGGACGTCGTTCTTCTCCAGCAGGTCGTCCCTCATGGAGCTGGCTTTACTGATGTACTCACGGATCTGCACCAGCTTACTGACAACCTGCAATAACCAGCCGTGTTACTGAGCTAGACAGTGATGTGGCGAGGGGGATGGAGGGTGTAGCGACTCTCCAAATGGACGGTGGAATATTTTTAAACTGTGGCCTAAATTCACTGCTGAGAGCTTAGTGTGTCTCTCGCTCGCCTTCTTTCTCTCTCTGCTCTACTTTCTGAAAAGATCCCTCTCACACACTCCACTTTAGAAGGAAGGTGGATTTTGTATATTAGTTCACTAGTACTTGTACATAGACATATACAGATGAGAATCTAAATATCGTTCACTACAAAGGCGAAGAGAGAGCCGCTGTGACTGGGTGCACATCTACTGGCCCTATATTAGCCTATTGTACCACATTGAATACTTATACAGGCAAAAAAAAGCAGCACAGCAGCACAGTAGTTTTTGTCGAACTAAACCATATTAGCGAGGCATCATGGCATCTTTGCTGTGGTGTTATTTAGGGGTCTCCAGCAGCTACGGTTGTTGATACCGAATCCTGTTGGTAACTTCTAGAACTGATAGATGGCAGTTTTTTGTAATATCACCTAATCGCAATTATTCCCAATGATTGCAATTAAGCGCCTAATGTGAATTCTGTTCTTTTGCGACTCAGGTCTTTCAGAATAAAGTTTTTCGGTGTTTTAGGCAGTCTGTTAACATTCACATTTGACGTTGATTTGGTGACATTATTTTTGTTTTCTTCCAACAACAAAGAGCATTTTAAAATGCAGCCAACATTTTATGTTCAATTACTTATTTTCTTTTAACCCCACTGTGCACCGAGTCTATCGCTGGACAGACATTTAAATACAGTCACATCTAAAAGCAACTAAGCATGAAAACCAAAGAGATCAAACCCCGGACCTTCATGCTGTTAGATAGAAGCATGGACCACTCAATTATTTTAATGTACATTTTTAAAGCTGATAAGCATGAAAATTATTTTTTTCTTTTTACAATATCAAGGGTGTTATTAAATATATTGCAGTAGATCATAAAAGAGCTCATGTTTCTGTTGGTCTTTTGCTATCGAACATCCAAACCATGAGGGACATCTTAACAGCTCCCACAAGTTTTTGTTGAATTTCAACACATTACAGGCATATAGGGCTTTACCTAAACGTTTCATTTTTTAAATCAACCTAACAATTATTTTTCCAGATTAGTCGACTAACAACTATCTCTGTAGTGTGTGTTGGTTTGGAATTTCTAAATAATTTCCCCAATTTTTTTTTTTAAAAAAAGCAGCATTTTCTTTAATTGTCTTTTCTTGAAAGACATTAAGTGCTCTAAAAATGCTAATAGACTGACCCTAAAGATTTCCCATTATTTTAGCTACTAAAATGTAAACGTAAATATAGAATAAAATTTAGTTTACTTTAAAAACTGACAAGTTTAAATGAATTAACATAAACGTCCGTGGTCGCTACTGAAATTGCAGGAAGTGACGGGTGATGTCTTTGATGGAAAACATTTGAAAAACCCTGCTATTGAACGAAAGGGATAACCAACTAGGACTGTTAATTTTCCAGCGCTGTTTAGTCAGATTCAGAAGATATTTTTCAGATAAATGAAAAGGATGAATCTGCAGTGATATTCAGCCATTTAGATTTGAGCCAGAGGCAGAAGAGACCGCATTAAATAGCCGCCGATAAACTTGGGAATTCCGACTAAAGACTGGGCGCATTTTTTTTTTATTTCCTTTACATGACCATATTGTTAGAAAAGCACCCGGTTCATGTAGCACGGCAGCGCTGACGAAGAGACAGCAAACATGTGCAGCCAATATACTGCAGGAAGTTTAGTGTTGGGATCAAATTTATGCAATGCATCACCCCAGGCCTACTTCTGTAACATCAGAGCTGCACCACACATTTGGTTGTACATGCTCAGAAAAATGGAACATGATCTGGAAATGTAACTGAACCGGTCACAGTAGGTTTTTTTTTTTTTTTTATAAAATGGCAGAGAGGCTTCATCACCTGACTGCTGTCAACGATACGATCTCCTACTCGGTCCAACTTTGGGGTCCTCTGCACACCGTACGTCTGTTTGACAGAAAATCCAGGCATCGGGGCAAACAGTTCTTTCCCAGAGCTCTGCTTCTTGCCCTCTTTGCTAGCAACAGGGGGTGGGATTGCAGCAGCAGCATCTTTGCTCTTGTTAGTGTTCACATGCAGCGGCAGGAAGGGTTTCTTGGGTTCAGAAGAAAGCTGTCTCTGATTATTGGCCGCAGTGACACGACCCTGAGAGTCACTTCCAATGCTCCTCTAAAACGGAAAACGAGTGTAATTATGCTGCAACAACACACTTCACTAAACTGCACATTATTAACAAGATATCACCATCTAAAGGTTTATAAGATCAGTATGCAGTGTTTCACCTCATCCAGGTCTGTGAAGTTGATCCTCTGACGGAGGCGATCCAGCTCCGCCTGGTCTGGCACAGACATCTGTGTAGTGTACTTAATGTGAGGAAATGAGTGAGGAGTGCGTGCTCTTCTCCGCCCGGCCCCTGGTGTGGACTCTGGAGAGATGTCATTGGTCAAGCGGCTCTCTGACACCGCAGAAAGTTTCTTCCTGTTCTTCTCGGAGGAGCGATTTGGCTTCTTTTGCTGTATCCCCCAGTCCTGCACCAAAATACATCCCATAGGAATTTTACATGGATTTAGGAATCAGTTTGTAATGTATTTACACAGTCATGGCCAAAATCAGCAGCACTCCAGTACTTTCTCAGGAAATTATCCCCAGAACATTTCAAACTGATCTTTTTTGCAAGTGCAGGGGTGCCATTGTTTTTGGACAAGACTAACAAGCCTTTATACATCATGCATTCCAACACAATCCTGCCAAAAACCTCACACATTAATATTTTATTGTATTTAATAACAGTTGTGTCATTCCATTGTTGCAACACAACCTTTATTTTGGCTAAATGTTAGAGATCTTGTACTGATGATAGGAAAAGCTGTAACATTTTGTACAGTCTCCAACAACACATCCCAGTAAACAAAAGCTGGGCAATTAATGAAAACTAAAACCAACATACAGAACTTCATAACAATGTGTTCATCTCCAAAGTGACGTTTTTAGTTTTTTATTATTAACAAATTACCATAAACAATTTATCTGTTTCCTTCAGTTATTTAATAAAATCTATCATGAGGTTAAATTAATTGTGATGTTAATTTGAAGTCATATCACCCAAGTGAAATGATTCACATAGGTTTACCGAGCTTCTTAAATAATGCCAACAACCCCCGAGTCCACCAGGAGAATTCTGTATTTGTTGCTTTAAAGTCCAATGGCTTACTTTGTTTGACCAGCTGATGTCACTGCTGTTCCCCACATAATTCCCCTTAATATTTACTCTATATATATAGGAACTATCGGCGGCACGGTGGCTTAGTGGTTGGTTCGCCCAAGCGCTGGAGATTCCCGGTTCGATTCCTGATTTGGGTGGAGTTTTTATGTTCTCTGCGTGGGTTTCCTCTGGGTTCTCCGGTTTCCTCCCACAGTCCATAAACATGGATTCCAGGTGATTTAAATGCTCTAAAACTGCCCTGTATAGTGTGCGTGTGTGTCCAACAATAGAGTGGCACCCTGTCCTGGGAGTATCTGCCAAGCGCCCGATATGTTCTTCCCTGAATGGGCATGGGCAAGCCCATCACGACCCTAGTAAAGAAATAAGCGAAAGATAATGGATGGATATATAAGAACTTTATGGACCAGTCACTTCTAAAAGTTATATAAAGATCTTATTAAAGTCCCATCCTAGGTAGAGGAGCTGAGGCATATCCCAGCACCAACCAGAAAACAGTAGGGTTTAAATCTAACAAAAAACACTATCCACTCCATCTGTTTTATTTGTCAAAGTCTATATCCTAAGAGTTGTATAATTGGATTAGTGCTAATGCAAAGTGTGATGACCTTAAAGCCTTTAAACTGACCATATATTTTATAATAAAGACCTTCAGAATCTGTGCATCACTGATGTTTGTGTAAATGTGAGTGGTGTTACCATATTATTAAGTCGGTCATCCAGGCTGCTGTTGCTGATGGGCCAGTTGTGCAGTTCATGTTCATCCGCACAGTCATTAAATGGAGCTCCACCTGTCGCCATGTTGCACAATCTACACACACAATGAGATGGTGTTGAAATGGCGTCTATGAGATCAGGTACTCTACAGTAATTTAATACATTAGGTGCATTCCGTCTCATTTATGTAATATTTGTTTTCTAACGGCTGATTTCCAAAACTTTTAAAAAGCGCGGACACCTGATCGTTCCATTCCAAAACAGCAGGTGTTAAAATGAGTGTCCGTTTCCCACTGTTTTTCTCCCACACAAGGGCTTTTCAGAGGGGTTTGGATGCACGTGTCTGTGGAATTCTTCAGTCATTGAGTGATTCTGGCGGACAGACACTGATGACACCGATACATGTCCTGACTCACAATATAGGTCTAGATGAAAAAGGTTAGGAGCTCTGCAAAGACCACTGGAGCGTCTGCACACTTAAAATCATTAAACCATGTTATATTGACTTGTTAAGGGAAAATTGTTTCCACTCTGATATTGTAGCTGTTTGTGCTCTTTAAGTTTATTGGGTTTAATGTACAGAACCACATGTAACACTGCAGTGATGTCACTGCTGTCTAGGTAAAAAGTCTTAATAGGATCTTCTCTACTCAGGCAAATGTAGTACTTAACACAGACCCAGTGTGATGGCTCATTAAGTTTAAGGACACTATACAGTATGCATGAGAACAAAGGACGTGTATCCTTTAAGTGTGAAATGGAAATCCAGTTAACGTCTAGAAAAAGCAGCAATGTTATTTGTCTAATAAATTCAAATGTTTTAAGGTTATGAGCTGCATTTTAACACTTAAGGAAATAAGGACATTATAAATTAACAGTATTTTTATCATATAACCCATAACAATAGCATTGTATATTTCATTCAGCACCAGTGAAATTTGTTCCTGGTTATAATAGCAAGCAAACAGTACATCTACTCCGGTTTCGCCTGTTAGCTGTAAATATAAACCTCACGTACCTTACAAACATTTCTTCAGCTGTAACACTAATGAAATGCCCTGTTTACAGTGAAGCACAGTGCTAACAGAGTTAATCGATAATCCAGCAGGACAGTGTACTTGTGTGAAAGCTGAAGTGAAGCGAGAAGAAAACAGAAAACAGCCCTGCCGCCGAAGCGGCTCATTTTCCCGGTCGAGTTCTCTCACCGCACCCACAGCTTTTGTTTTGTTTCGGCTGGAAACCAACGGTATAACCAGTTACCTTGTAAACGAAACGGAGAAACCATTCAGCTGCATTCAGGCTACTGTTTACTCTGATGTAACAGACGGCAAAACAAACTTTAACCTGCTTTTGATTAAGTAGGACAATTACTCATGAATTTACATACAGATACAGTACTGCTTTGTTTTCTGGTGATCTAAAATACATTAAAGTGGTCGCCCCAAAATGCAGGTGTTTCAGTCAAAAGCACCTGGCCATGCGGGTGGACAACTGTACGCTTCCGACTTTGTACTAAAAGCTTGGGGAAGGCCCATTATAATTGTGCTCACTGCACGAGGCAAGGTTAATGGTTGGATAAATTTAGCGTGGAGGAATTTGTGTGAGCCACAAAGAATTCCACTGAACACCTTAGGGTTAAACCAGATCAGGGAACTTAAGCCAGACTCCCAACACAAAAGTTCCTACAGAAATCCCAAAAAAAATCCCACAGACACACTAAAATCTTTTGGAAAGACTTCTAAGAACAGAGAACAATGTTATAACTGCAAAAAGGAAGTCAACTTATTGATGTAATAAAAGCTTCTGCAAGTGTAATGTGTAGGTGTTCATATACCTCTGACCACATAGCAAAAGCTCAGTTAATTCTGCGCCAACAGTTTAATTTCACACAACCAAAGCCCACTTCATTACACATGCATTCATTTAAATGGATGTAGGGACTTAATGTAAAGAGCAGCAACCTTCTCTCCTATTCAACCTGGGAATAGCAACAAGGTAAGAGAGTATAAACTATTTAAAAAAAAAAAGAAAAGAAAAGAAAAAGTCAAATCCTTGGTTTTACAGCAGAATGTGTCAAGAGTTAAACACGCTGATGAAAATATATTTTAGTTACAGGACGTCATTTTTGGCAAAGCCAACCATAAACAGAGTCTGTCTGAAGACTTACTGTACAAGATCTACTCAGCTACCAGTCAGTTTCTAATATTCTTATGAGTCATCAAATAAACCAGCCACACAGAACTAAAGCAGACTTAAAATATAAATGTATATATTATATAATATATAAACTTGTCCTGCCTTTGGGACCTGTTTATGAGAAAAATCATAAAACCTCTTACACAATGATAAACACCACATAAAAACACGGACATGTAATCTTTTTATGTATCATTACAAAACAATGATGGTAAATTATAAAGTACCATAATGCAAATAGGTTACATTGAAAAATACAATTGAGCAGGAGCAGAAGGATGCGGAGGAAAGGCACAAAAGCATATTTACAGAAAAAGTTGTAGGCTTTTGTTGTCTTAGGCAGTTTTAGGCGTGTGGTAAAAAAAAAAAGCCTTGCGACCTGAAGGTCCCCGGTTCGATTCCTCGTCCCACCAAATTCTACGGCTGAAGTGCCTTTGGGCATGGCACCTAACACTATTACTCCCTGGGTGCCGTATACAGCGGCTGCCCACAGCTCCAGGCATATATGCTTACTGCACTATTGTTTGTATCTGTGTTTCACTGCAAGGATGGGTTAAATGTGGCAGACAAATTCCTCTGTGTCTAAGCATAATAAGCAAATACAAAAAAAAAGAAGGTCACACAGCAAAGGAGAAGATGCAGCATTTTCGTTATGGCAAACCACAATAGAATAATATAAAACTGTCACATTTGAGATTCTGGATGGCGCAATGCAGATTTCAAAAACCATAAGCTAAAGTTTCCAATGTGACTTCCTAGTCTTAAGGTTTGATTTAAACTACCGGTCACAATAGAACTTAATGAAATCTGACAAATGTTCAGTGGTGTGGTGTGTCCCAGTACATCTGACCATATGGTTTGTACCATAATGTAATTTATATCAAGTAAGTTTCTAAAATGGTTTGGTCCAAAATTTTTGGTTCTAAAGTTTTTTGTTTAACAGGAACACAATCACCTACGGTTGTGGAGACGGCTCTATGACAACCTTTAATCCTAGTGTAAAGAAAATCCTTTGTATTTATTTGTACAAATCCTTTGTATTTATTAACCCTGTGGTACAATTTTGTCATCTTCTTGGCTCCACATTTTACAGAAATTGGTTTAATATGAATTTAAAATTCCAAAACGGCAATCACAACTCAGTTATGTGACTAATTAAATAAAACAATTATCCATGTTAAAAAAAAAATAAAAATAAAAAAAATAAAAACAACCATCAAGGTCAAACAGAAACTGAAATATGAAAGAAATCTTTTCTGATGTTAAGTGTCATTGGGGCCTACAAAGTCTTTTATGATGGCCTAAAAATATCTGAGTCATAGGCCTAGTCCACACGTAGCTGGGTATTTATAAAAACAGATATCTGAATGTTTTAAAAGTTTTTAATCCACATGAACCCACACAAATACGTCATTGAGAGTGATCATCAACACTCCAAGCACATAGATGTGAGTATAACATTAAACTAAAATCTGTCAGCCAATCAGAATCCAAAACCGACGGCGACTACGCCGTATTTGGTGGGAGAGTTGGCATAAAACACCCAACATCCAGGTTCTTTTTCTCTTGTCCCCCTCAATGCACTGTGACAATTGGGTTTGTAAAAATAAAGCAAAAATCTTCTGAATTCCTGTAAGAAGCAGCACATCTCTGGTGACCTTTATTTTTATCAAAAGCAAAATCAATAACAGTCGCATGTGTGACGTCATTGTCGCATTATTTGTCGCAAACGGTGACGATTAAGATAGTAAAACACCATTTTTACACGTACACACGCATTCACACAAAAACAAAGTTTTCCAAAATCTCCACGATAAAACAAACGTATTGGCCGATGGATCTGCCTGTTTCTAACGTTTCCGCAGGTCAACTTATCGGCTATTTATACTGCATTTCTGCATCTTCTTCCTCCAGCATTTTCCATTCAATATTCAGGGCTATGAACTTGCATATTAGACTTGGCCAAGTGTTTTACACTGGATGCCATTCCTGATGTTTTTATAGAGATAAACTATTTGACATGTGGATTAATTCAGGTGGAGCATTACTGAATGCCTAGGTGTAACGTCACTGCTATAAAGAGACTTCTTGATCATTCATCATATGAATAGAAGTCAATGAGCCATTATGAAGAATCGATTCACGAAAACGACTCGTCGCGAAACGACAACAGATGGCGCGAACTCTTGTCACTACGGCAACGCCCCCCCACGAAAAGAAAGCATTACATTGAGGAATGTTCAGAAATTATTTCCTTTTGTTTCTCATTAGTTATGCACCAACGGTGTTCCGCACTCCACAAGGTGATCAATGCCATCGTACAATTTTTAATTGATGACCTGGATTCCACCATTATAAATACCCCAGTACAACAAAAGGACTTTTAAAAAAAACTTAAACCACTTAAATTTAACACAGCATTTAACTTGAGCACTAAAACGCATTGTTTGCTCTTATGACGTGTATGGATTACAGTGTCTGTGATATAACAAAATGTAAAACGCTAATGATCGTTTTACTCTCCACACACAACAATCAAACCTCATTGTAACTTACTGCCTACAAGAGTTACAAACCTAATGCGACTATACAGTGTATATAACCCACAAACTTCTGGGTTAAACTAGCTCAACTTGACTAACCAGCAAACTGCGTCAGGTAAGATGGGAAATACTATCTAGCAACTACATTAGTGATATTAATTAAAACTGACAAACAAGGAAAACGTATGTTAAAACAATATCTACCATTAAAACTAAACTTACGAAGGGATTTGACCTATTCCTCGACGGCTAAACAGAAGAGAGTCGTCGGTTTATTCCCAAACACCTCTGTATATCCTTCCCAGGAAGCATTACACGTACATCTTTAACAATGTGACAATGCAACCTAACAAGAACACTAGGCGATAGACAGCATGCCGTTTAGGACGCGACCCCAGTGTCCAGCCGAAACAACACAGTAACGCCATACAAGCTAAGCTAACAAAACAACAGATGTTAACAAACCTTACCTCAAAATGTAAAAATCTCCGTTTTTAGTGCGTATTCTTGATGCATAGGTAAATCCAGAGTGTTGGTGTGGTTACAAGATTCCGAGCCCTTTCAGAAATAAGAGCAGTGTAAACTGAGTGGTCGCTGCTCAACGCGTCGCCATGTTCCTCAACACAGACGCTCATACGCAACCGCGGAATAACACCAATCCACTGAGGGGAACAAAAAATGTTAATACAAAAGTAAAAGAATGCTGCATTTATTTTGTTACGATTTAATTTTTATAGTTTGGGTAAATTTTGTTTTCAGACTTGGGTTTTAGTGAGGGAAATAACCAAAAACATGTAGCACTAGATACTTACGCGGAGGCAAAGACAGAATCTTTACGGCAGTGAAGTGTTCAATGACAAATATCTGGCTTAATAAGTTACGTTTGTGATTATATATACATTTTAAAATATTTTTAAGAACAGTATTTAATTAAAAAAAATATATATATATATATATATTTGTTATTTCATTAGAATACATTACATGTAGTAATATATGTACGTATTACAGCTTATACAGAAGATTTAGATCTTTCGTAAATCTTTTTTTGACATTACAGCATAAAAAATAAAAGGAACACTCAAAAACCACATCCTAAATTTAAATAAATTAAATATTCTCATTGAATACTTTTTTCCTGTAGGAAGTTGAATGTGCTGACAGTAAAATCACACAAAAACATCAATGGAAATCAAATTTATTAACCAATGGAGGCCTGGATTTGGAGTCACACAAAATTAAAGTTAACACTACAGGCTAATCCAACTTCGATGTAATTTCCATAAAACCAGTCAAAATGAGGCTCAGTATTGTGTGTGGCCTCCACGTGCCTATAAGACCTTCCTACAATGCCTGGGCATGCTCCTAATAAGGTGTAGGATTGTCTCCTGAGGGATCACCTCCCAGACCTGGACTAAAGCATCCGCCAACTCCTGGACAATGGATGGATGGAGCGGGATGTCCAATATGTGCTCAATAGGATTCAGGTCTGAGGAACAGGCAGGCCAGTCCATAGCTTCAATGCCTTCATCTTGCAGGAACTGCTAAGACACTCCAGCCACATGGGGTCTAGCACTGTCCTGCATTAAGAGGAAGCCAGGGCCAACCGCACCAGCATATAGTCTTACAACTGGTCTAAGGATCTCATCTAGGTACCTAATGGCAGTCAGGCTACCTCTGGCGAGCACACAACCCTCCAAAGAAATGTCACTCCGCATCATTACTGACCCACTGCCAAACCGGTCAAACCGGTCATGCTGAAGAATGTTGCAGGGAGCAGATCACTCTCAACATCTCCAGTCTGCCACGTGTGCTCAGTGTAACCTGATTTCATCTGTGAAGAGCCCAGGAAGCCAGTGGCAAATTTGTCAAAACTGGTGTTCTTTGGCAAATGCCAAGCGTCCTGCATGGTGTTGGGCTGTGAGCACAACCCACATCTGTGGACATCGGGTCCTCATATCATCGTCATGAAGTCGGTTTCTAAGAGTTTGTGCGGACACATTTGTGGCCTGCTGGAGGTCATTTTGAAACAAGTTTTTGTTTTTAGTCGGTTGCTCATCTAGGCTGCACATGGGTCCTATTAATATACATTCATTAATTCACTATCTTCCGCTTAATCCTCTACTAGAAACGTGGGGGGTCCCCATGACCACCCGGGGAGGAAGTTTTTGGACACTGGGCAAATACACCCAGGACAGGCCGACAATCCATCGCTGGGCACTCATTTACTTACACACATGCACGCACAGACTTTATGGGGCTGGCAATTTAGAAGAGTCAGTTTACTTTGAATCCATGTTTTTGGACTGTGGGAGGGAACCTGAGAACCCAGAGGAAACAAAAACACGGGGAGAACATGGAATCTCCACCTAGATTGCAATTCGAACCAGGATCCCCAGCACTAAGAGGACAACATGCTTACCACAAAGCCCCTATTACTATACCTAAATTAGTAAAATATTTCCTTCAGCTTTATTACACTGTTTGGGATTTGTTTCTGTCATGTTGGTCCATCATTTCAGAGAAAAAGCTTAACATCAACACACAGTATTACCATAAAATTACATCTACTCCATTTAACAGTTATTTATGTTATAAAAAATAATAATTATTATTATTATATATTATCCTGTGTATATTATATATTTTCTTGTGTATTTGTCTTTTTACATATTCTTATTTAAAAAAAAAAAAAAGTGTCATAAATGTTATCGCCGTGGGAAAGTGAGGAACTTAATTTCGATTACTTTGTATGTCCAGAACATGTGAAGGAATTGAAAATAAAGCCTACTTCTACTTCTTTATGAATTGTACAAATGTGCACCTCTCAACTCTTGGCTATGGGCCACCATCATTGCTCTGTACTGAGGGTCCAACAAACAAGTTTGAACACAGAGATATTTCAAACTTATTTCAAACAATTAGTTACTGGTTGATTTGAAAAGACCTCAACCAGGAGTTAAACCTGGTACCTTCATGCTGTAAGGTCAATGTTCTATCCTGCCACCCAGACTCTTGTGCCTAATAAAATGATTTTTGATTTTTACTGCAATAGTTTTGTTAACCAATTTACCTTTCAATAATTTATACACTCATCCACTTTACCTCCCTATATTTACTCTCATAATATTAGTCCAAGTTCAACTAGTTCTCGACAAATACATACTTTCATTCTCTGATGGTCAGGACCCTCAAAAGATATCCACAGATCAAGTACTATTTGGGTGGTAAATCATTTTCAGCACTGCAGTGACACTGATGTTGTATTAGTGTGCGTTGCATTTGCATCACTAAATAAAAAAGGTAAATAAAGCACATATGTAGGGAATCAGGTTGTATTTAATAGAATAATGCAAATATAACACAGACCTTCTGGGTTGATTTTAAGGAGTTGGGAAATACAGTTATGAGAAAACAGTCTCGGGATGAAAATACATTCAAGATCTTCAGGAGATTGAACTTTGGTTAAAAATGGCTTTAGAATTATAGTTGCATTTCTAGTTTGTTAATCTCAGCCTGAGCATATTAAAGT
>JAOUQT010337130.1:0-13062 GCA_025769995.1 Xyliphius kryptos | reverse complement strand
TAACTGGTTGTTTCCGCTTGGTTTGCTGGCTGTCCCCGCCAATCCACATCCACTTCGAATACCACCACCAGGCCAGTATAGGAAACCCTTGGAGGGCTGGTACGGAGAACAAGGGCAGCACACACATTCAGGCTTGCGCGGGTGTCATTCATCACAGGTGACGTGTTTGCATGAGTTTCTGCTCCAGCTTGCCTTTATCACTGCCACTTTTTTTTTTCCTTCCTCATAACGACGTGTTCTGTTGTCCTGAGTGGAAATCCTCAGAGAAAAGCTCAGGAAAAAAATGCAAGGTGACAGAGTTCGGGATGTTTAATACTAACTTTGGACACATGCCTTCGTGTGGAGGAGCAAAACCTGCACAAGGGTATGTCTTTCTCCTGTCATTGAGATTATACCCAAAATATAATTAAAAATGCTATGAAACCTGTCATCATGTACACAACATTTTAAGGAGCGAAATACAATTTGAACAATGAAGAAATATGTGAAATACTTTTTACAGAAAAAACAAGTGGCACTTTCTATAAATCCGGTATTCATAATGCATCATAAGTGCATGTTAATGTACGTAGATGTTTATAAGCAATTTGTACAGTACAGTAAATTGTAATTTTACCAGACAAGTACCATGTAACCGTTACAAAACTCCTGTGTATAACAAACTCGCTGAATAAATCTGATTCTGATTATAACAATTGGCTTCATAACACAAATTTACATAATGCATTATAATATCAACTTTTGAATCTTTGCATTCTCAGACATTCTTACTTAATACACAATGATGTCATTTTACTTAAAGTCTTTAAAGAGCATTATATATACATATGACGTCATCTACACCTATAAATGCAAAAGCCCTCACTGACTTAATTGACCGACCCACAAACACTTCCACTTCCTGTGTACCTGCAAGGCTGAAATTTGGCATCATGATTCCCCATCATGTTCTTGGAAAAACTAAGCACATCTCACCTTCCCACATTCAATGATTCATTCGATATCGCCATCAAACACAAGACCCCGCCAGGGTCACATCGGGGTCTTCTCGAGTACCTACTGATCTGAAACTTGGCCCCTTTATTGCCCATCATATCATAAAAAAATCAACTGCTTCTCGCGTTCCTACCTTTGATTGTTTGTTTACTATCACCAATGGATTGGGGTCTTGGGGAGAACCTACAAAGCTGAAACTCGGCTCCGTCCTTCCTTATCATTGGAAAACCTACTGATAAATTTCCATAACAAAGCGAGCGCGTGGACGCCGGTGTCCCAACTGACACTATATACATTCCACGTATACATTCCAGATGTTTAATCGCCCCAAACCTCACTCTATAATAATACCTTCATTTAAATATATAACCTCCAAACACCTTCTTTCTCCAGTTATAAACTGTTCTGAGCACTTATAAAAAATTTACAGGGGAAGGAATCCTTAAACTCAAACATTATAAATCTTTATGCCTCTGCTCTTCACAATTGGATAATAAACCGTTCAAATATACAATTTATGATGCATTATGTCACTTTGTGTCATGAAGCTTTATAGCATATTATTTTAACACTTTCTATGTGTTGACATAAACAGTTATATACATTTACAGAGGTTCATGATACGTGTTGTAAAACATCAATAATGCTTTATAAAGCTTTATGAATATGTTCATAATGCATTATAAATACTGGATTCATAGAAAGTGTTGCCGAAATAATCTTCATGGTTCATTAGAAAACGCACCTTTTCCACTATTTTAGTACCATAAATATAAAAACTATGTATTTGTTTTTTAAGATTATAATCCTAATTTGGGTTGCAGGAAGATGTTGGAGCTTGTCCCAGCTTTCTTTCAGTATAATTAATAATCTAAGATATAATAACCTAAATTAGTCATATGTTCACATGGATATATAAGCACTCTGACTTTGGAATGTTTTTGACCTGACTATCCCTCTCTCATTGCTGGATGGAATCTTTTGACTCGTCCCTTCTGTTTGTGACAGAGAAAATCCATAGAAAATGATTTTATTTTCCACTGCAAGATGATATATATTATTTATGTGTATGGCTGTGACCCTTTACTATGGGGCTAAATAGATTGTGAGCACAAAAAAAAATGTTGTCACTAATATAATTATAAAAATACATTCATGAAAGTTCACTTGATATTTTTTATTTCTGGAAAATATAGAAAGAAAGTTCTGGGTTCTATTTACATGTGGGATGAACAAAGATCTTTCCTCTCGATGCCTGTAGGAGTTTGTTCTGGAATCCATCATAATTTGAAGACGTACGGATAGGTAACTGCATGCATATTCTGTTCGATCCATGAATTCGACCAGACTATCGCCTAGAACAGCTTCTGATAGAATAACACTTTACTGAATAAATAGTAAAATGAATGTTAATAAAGGCATTTTTACTTGTTTGCATGTACAGCTATCAAATAGTACTTGCCATTTTGCCCGGGCAAACAATGTAAAGGTTAGTTTCCGCGTAATCGGTCTCACTGCACCGTTAAAATAGCAATGCACCATTTACACAGCACCAGTCTCTTAAATGGAACTGCAAGTAAAATGCTGGTTTATTGCATGTGATGCCCAAAACGCATCCATGTATCATGTCATCACATTAGTAAAAACACACTGACACACCCTAAATCAAGCTGTGAGGTGCACGGTTGATGACACACACACACACACAGAGACTTTTGACTTATATATGTGCATTGTTTGTAATAATACATTTGAATAATTTTGGAATACAGAAATACAGATATTTATACCTCAAATCCAGTAAACACATTTGGGATTAACAAAAACAGAAATTGGGAGACTGGCTTTTTTGGCCCAACATCAGTGCCTGACCTCCCAAATGCTACACTGGATGAATGGGCCAAAAGATATAAGACTAATACAGCTGCAAAGAAACAAGATACAACCAAATTAGAATGAGTTGTCACTTAAGCCCCTGTAGATATAATGTACTGCCTCAATACTTTTGTCAAAATAGTGTATTAGATACGCAAGTCTCATTTATATTTACCCCTTCAGTAAATCAGTTCATTTCCTCTTCACTATATAGGCCTCCACACAGAAGCTCATTTAAAGGACTGCTACAGGGCTTGGGATTTTGTTAATGCATGCATGACACTGTGGTGCCACCAGGATCTCTAATTAATACTAAAGCTATTTTCGTTGCAAGTTATATTTTTAAAATCCTCTTCTTTTCTTTTTTCGTATTTATTTTTCAGGTCTGGCGTAAGGACCGCTGTTGTCAGAGGATCCATGTGAACGTATTGAAAGCTTGAGGGAATGGGTCACCTGACGGATCCAAGCACCTTAATAAATGAGCGAATAATTCAAAGATGAAAAGAATATGGAGCACAACATTAAAGTCGCAATGACCAAAGCAATCTAGCATGTCTTTTATATTAAGAATAGAGTCCTTCAGCAGTCAAGATCATAATAATAAAAGATTAGCTGATGTTGTCTGAATAGTTTAGAAGCCTATAAAAAGATTTTGATGTTTAGTAAAAGCAGAGAGCAAAAATAGCTTTTCATTTTCTAACCGTCTTTTGCTTTCATCGCCCTAAAAAGGAAATCTGAGAAAATGTAATGCAACAAATCATATGCAGACTGTAAGGATTGCTTTGGACTGTACGTGTATGCTGCAGAGTACCAGGGTATTTAAACAAATAATTCCTTTTTATATCAAATCACAATAATATAAGAACTCTGTTCTCTGATGATCAGGACCCCCACAGAGCAGGTATTATCAGATGATCAGGGTGGAGGATGACGGTACGAGTAGACACTGTATGTATGGTTGGTGTACTGTTCTCTCTCCAGCAGCACAACACACTCTCACAGACCTGCACCACCGTGTAAGTCTCACTGCAGCACTGAGCATCATCCACCACTCTAAAACCGCCGTTGTTGGGGTCCTGATCTTTAGAGAACATGCTAAATTTGGACTAACAAAGTATGTAGAAAATCATATGACTGCAGTCTGTAACTGTAGAAATCCATCTCTGTGATCTGTGCAACAGACAGACAGTGAGTGTAGAACCAAAGAGGTGTACCTAATAAAATGGCCGGTGAGTGCTTATTTATACAGTGCATTTTGAAAATCTATATGTACTTACTTATGAATGCAGGTTCCATAAATATAAGTGCAGTTTTCATGTCCAAGGTCACCAGTTTTACACAACAGCACACTGTATTATAGTAATACAAGATGAATTACAAATAAATTAAACCTGATCCACAAATACGGTGACAGCTTCGATCAATCAAACCATAATGCTCAACATTTCTACTAAGCAAACCACATTCTGATGTGTATTCAAATATAAAGTATCTATATTATATTTCTATACAACTATCTGAATGTTATTTTATAGGTTCATTTTGAAAGCGGTGAGTAATCTGTTAAATATTATCCACTCAGTCTTTATCTTCATCTTTAATTTTAATAGCAAAAGTAAGTCTAATATTTTCTGTTATTTTACAATGAATGCAATTATCATGAAGTAAGTCTTGTAGTAAGTAGGTTGTCAAGAAAAAAATCTTACAATTCTGAAATGAGTTTACACTGAATGAAATGAAATGAATTACACTGAATGTGTAAACACCACCATAAACTTTATTCTGTTGGTCTTCAGCATAGTGTCATCAACTTTTCATTAATAGGTCAGTGTATCTCGTCATTCGGAGACTGGGGTTAAGACGCAGAAGTGAAAGATAATGCAATTTAAAGACGAACTGTGAGTTTTTGTGAGAGATTTGGAACGATTGGTGACATATAAAACATATATAGACGTCGTTGTTGTTACGCTGCTCGGGAAAAGAGATGATGAACAGGAAGGTACAGTGAGTCACTTTTTTTTAATACGGCTTCAATCACTGAAGAAGTACTTAAGCCAGAAACAAAAACTGAGCTCTAGTCTCCACAGACCGGGCAGGTTCCACCGGATGAGTCGACTGCAATGCCAAAGTTTTAGGACCGAATGGGAAGCCGTGACGTCACAACTGGTGACTCATTGTGAACAGAGGAGAGCGAAAAGAGAGGAGTGGTAACAGTTAGAAAGTGACAACGGAGAAGTGTTTACGTTACTTTTGTTCAAGTCAAAAAAGGAGAGAAAACTGTTTTCCCTGAGGAACATGGAGGGAATTGGAAATACTGGCAGATTCCTTACTCTGCATTCTTCAATCTCATCATGTATTTTCTGATATTGTGGTGTAGTTATATTGATACAGGCATTTTTTCAACCCAATTCAATTTTACAGAATAACTGACCAGACATTAACTGAAGTGTAAATGGTAATTGAACTCTATTTGTGTAAGATTGAAAAGAGTGTATTTATTATCCGCTAAATTATTAGTCAGAAAGATATAAATTACTTTACTATTATTTCCAAAAATAGCATCTTTTATTAAAAAAAGGAACAGAAATATTTACTGGTAACATTTTAAAGTAATAAGGAAAGTATTAAATAAAGTAACCAGGAAAAAATTAATGAAATCAGTTGGAATTAATAAAATAAATAAATAGCAGAGAGAGAGAGAGAGAGAGAGTGAGTGAACGAGAAACATGACTTTAAGAAACATGACTCCCCTCCCTTTTTTTATTTATTATTTTTTAAGAGACATAATAAGACATAAATATTTACTTTTAATTCCATGAAGTAACATTTTTACATAAATAAATAACCGGGAAAAAACAAGTTAAATAAAATACACAATTAACAACAAATAAATAGTAATAGTTCACAGTGACGGTGAGGTCAACGTCATCAACACGACGTAAAACATCATTTTGACCCCATTGTTTAAAAAAGTCCACCGTGCTGTTGGTCATTTTAAAAAAGGCAGATTTAACTCTGAGTCTGACTCTGATGAGTGCTGTGAACATGAACATTCGATCTACTGACCCTGTTCCACGGGTCCTGTGTTTTCCCGCGAGCCAGATCGCAAATTTTTAGAGAGAGAGACATGACTTTAAATTACTTATATAATTACAAATACATTCTTTTTTTTTAAATACAGAAATATTCACTTATAACATTTGACAGGATATAAATAGGTAACCAGTGAATAAATAAAATTAAAAACTAGTTATAATTCACAATAAATAAAAAATAAAGAGTGGATTTTTAAAAATATAAAATTAGTTCTCGGTCATCCACACAACATAAAACACCATTTTAACCTCATCGTTTAAAACCTCCTCAAGTCTGTTTGTCATTTTGCAGAAAGCAAATTCTACTCTGATGAGAGAGAGAGAGAGAGCTAGAGATAGAGAGAGACTTTTTTTTTCTTTTGAAACCACTTTATTTAACCAAAATTACGTTCCCATATGCAGTAAAAAGAGAGAGCGAGAGAGAGAGAGAGCGATTCTGCACCGGTGACTTCGTTTTGTACCTTAAAAAACTGAGACTGGTGTGGTGCAGTTGTTCTTATCAAACCAGGCAGGCAGTGTGCTGTAGAGATCATTGTCAGCAAGACACTCAATCAGGATAGAAGCCCTCTATGGACCCACACGCAACACCCCCCCCCCCACACACACACACACACAGGATGGTTTTCATGCATTACGAGGCATTCACTTCCATTAATCTCACAGAGAATTACTCAACTCATAACCAGATTACTACTAACCTAATCCTAATCCTGAATGGTAAACATGTCTTTACCTCCCATTGTATCGGGAGAACAAGCTTCTGTCCTCCCAGTGCAGCTGTGCAAACGGTTCTGGATCCTGCAGTGTGATATAAATCTGGACCACACACACAATCCCACTCCATGTTCCCTCTATTCATTTCCCACCTCCCCCCACTCAAGCACAAAGTCACTTTTCTCATTGTCAGGTCTGTCAGGCGACCTTAGTAGTGTGATAACACCAGCCATCTGATTGATATGCCAGCTTTCATATTTAATACTGTTATTGTATTCCCATAGGGCACAGAAAACACAAGAATGGCATTTGTCTGTGCTGAATGCTTCACAAAGTGGCTTTGGACCCACCAAAGGTCCCAACACAATGTGTAAGATGTGGCAGTGACTCAATGCTAATGGACTGAAAAGGATTTCAGCCAGGCCAGAGAGACCACACTTCTTCTCTGCCCAGTTACACAACCAGACTTTTATTTTGAATGTAAATGGTATTGTCACTGTGTTGCATTCTAATGGATTGATAATGCAGAGTAGGAAATCAAAGCCAATCCATATCTGTTCTTCCCAAGTGGGAATCCCTCACCTTTTTAATGTGAGGCAAAAGTGCTAATTCAAACCTGGATCCCCAACACCGAGAGATGTGCCAACCATTAAGCCACCCATCTTACAATATTCTTTAGATTAATGGGTTTATTATTTTATTCAGTACGATAAAATTTGGACATATCTAATTTTTACTTGAATTATTGTCCATGACATCAGATTTACTTACCGTAAAGATGGACACTGGACTTTCTTTATTCTATACTGGTCAGGAGTCCAATAGTACTACCACATGGCAGGTATTACAGTATTTGTTTGGTGCATTATGCCTATCCCAGCAGTGTCACTAAAGTGTTTAATTAAAGCTAATAAAGCTCCTGACCGATGGAGACCAGAGAAGCAACTTAATCATTTTTTCCTCTTGTGCTTACACACAGAGGAATTTGTCCTTCACATGTAACCTATCCGTGCAGTGAAACACACACAGACGCACATATACACACACTGGTGAAGTAGGCACGTGTGCCCAGAGTGATGGGCAGCCTTAGTTTTGGGAAAAATTAGGGTTAGGTTCAATTAGGTCATGCTCAAGGGCATTTCAGCCATAGTGCTTGGTGGGACTGGGAATCAAACTGGGGACCTTCAGATCGCACAGCTGATTCCTTAACCACAAGCCTTCGACTGCCCCTAGTCATAAAGGAGAATAAAAAAATAAACACAGATGGTCTACAGTCTGTAAAACTACAACGTCCATCTATATGGTAAGTGGAGGAAATAGATAATGGAGCAATAAGGGGGTGTGTTCTAACTTTGATTGCTACTGTAGAAGAAAGTACCAGTGCCCGCCCTCAACAACAGGACTGTATGGAATGCAATCTGTGACCAAAACTCGTCCTCATTTCTGATAAATCCTGTCTCCAAACCTCTGATTGTGTCCAGCAAGTGAGAGAGCAAACTTGGTGAACTCATCAGAAGTCAACAAAGGATCGAATGAAGCGATGGAGACAAGAATGTCGGGTGTAATAGAGAGAGAAATGGGAGAATTCTAAAGAGAGAAAGTGGAAAATAGAGAATAAGGAAAAATTCAAACGTTTGTTTGAGTGAACAGTAAAGAAATGAAGCTTCAAGCCTGAAGAATGCACTCTTGCTACACAATCGTTAGCTCTCTATGCTTTGCAGCTAAAAGTCTCACTTGTTCGTGTAAGTGCCACTGCCAAGACGACATTTTTTTCTTTTGTAGTTCAACTGACAAATGGGAAGAATATGGCAAATGCTGACATTATCCCATGATACCACATGGAGCTGCCGGCAACTAAGCTGTCTCTCTTGAGGTGGAAGGAAAATGTCACACAATGAATTAAGGAATCCCAGAACAGCACAATATTCTATGGAACAATGGTTACATGGTAATGGACAACCTCTCGCTGAAGGATGACAATACAGATAGTTATGGACCTTCTCCCACTCTTGCTGCTCGTCTCCGGGTGATGTTACTTAATCTAAAGGGGATTTAAATCAGAGCTGTACAATAAAATGAGCAAAAACATCACAGTATTGAACTGATTCCTACTCAACTGTATGCATACATACAAACGCCTTTCATTGCCTTTTGGTGAACTACGCCACCTTCAGGGTTTATGCTGTAAGATGGCGCATCATAGGGGGTTTAATGGTTCTAACTTTAATAGAACAGGGTTAAACTGGATCCGTGGACCATAATTCTGTCTGTCACGTCACAGTTCAGTTGCAGTTTGGACGTGGAGCGATGCGGGTCTCTCTGAGCGCTGAGAGTCTTGTGGAACGAGGCTCACGGACAGGAACTAAAGAACTACAAGTCTAGGGCAGTTGCAGGCTTGTGTTTAAGAAACCAGCCTTGCGACCTGAAGGTCCACCCCGGTTTGATTCCCGGTCGCAACATATACTAAGGGGCTGAAGTACCCTTGAGCAAGGCACCTATCCCCAATAGCTCCCTGGGGACCGTATACCAGGCTGCCCACCGCTCCAGGCTTGTTTGCTCATTGAACTGACCATTAGAACAGAGTAGAGGGGATGTACACAATGTGTACTGTAGTCCACAAACAGATGGACTTCAGGTTGTAAATGTAGAACTACAAAGTCCAAGTGGAACTGATAACATGGACAATAAGTGAAGCAAAAAGAAGGTGTGTCCAAACTTTTCACTGGTATTGGTTTTATATTTAAGGAACCCAGAAATAAAACTAGTGTAACCTAACTATGAATGCTCAAAGGATTGGAACACATTTAGAACTCGAATAAACGCGCAGAGGGTCCACAATACAACCAAAAAACTATAAAATTGGAGCGAGTCGACACCGAGTCGAAATACTGAACCGGGAGTCAAATACGGAGTCGGTACCATGAACTGAATTTAGAAAAGAAAACAGCACGCAATGCTAAAAAAAAATCGGCGCAGGATAATTAAATAGTTAGGAAGCAGAGACACTGTATAAAACAACTCCGTGGAAGAAAACAAAAAGCCGAAGACACAAGAAATACACTTGGAACGAGGCATGGACACGCACGAGCTAGTCGGGAGAACGTAAACTGTCCATGGCTGTGTCCCAAATCGCTACTCAACGATTAAGTAAGTATAAAGTGGTAGGCTTTTAAGTAAGTAGTAAGCGCAGATCGTATTACACACGTTATTTGAGGTAAGTGATTACATCCCTCCTCACAGCAAATCACCATTCATTAAAAATGTGCCATTAAACGTAATCATCAATTTTAACGTTTATTTTCGTGGTTGTATCTCACTAACACTTCTAAACAGTCGACTTCTTGCTGTCTCGGATGTTTTAGCATGATCACCTGATCACCTCTTTAGCCTGATCACCTGATTTAGCGCCAGATGAGTCACGTGCTTCAGGTGCTTAATTCAAAATGGCGTCCAGTTCGGCAGGTCAGTCGTGGCGTTCTCACCTGCTGATTAATGACTGTCGTGTGGTCAGAAATACTGGTCATTCTCACCTACAGCTTTCACCAACTGTGTAGTAGGCTGTTTGTATACGGTCTGAACGAATGAGAGGGTCAATGTAACAAACCAGCCATGAACCATGAAGAGGAAAACCAGCAGACGGGATAGGAGGGAGGCATCGTCAACAGAGCGCTGTGTGGAAAAGCTACTATCAACCCCAGACTCAGCAGAGACGACCCAAGGTGGTCACAAGCAGCCAAAGGTGTGCGTCCAGAGACAAGGTGAGTGAATCAGTTCTGAGTTACACAACTTCACCTGAACACCGGAAAGCACGGACACATGAATTAAACAATTATCAGATTATATAGGAATTTAATCAAAATAATGAGCTGAAGAACTCGTTTAAGGAAATTGAAATGAAGAACAGGAGATATGGGGGACCTGTATTACAAACACATATGGAATAAGATAGAGTAATAAAAAAAACTTACTTTTAGTGCCTGGAAATGTTTGTTGTGCAGTCTGAATCATAAAGATAAATTAGAATTATGTTTTTATTGTGCTAGTTATCAATAATATATATGTTTATTAGGAGCCATACATTCTGAATAAACCTGAGTGTGCTAATCACCTAAATGCAAATTCTGTTCCAGAAAAAAAAACACTAGAGTGAATATATTTTTGTAGCTGATGACTCTTTGAAATAATCTATAGCACCTTTTTTGTGCAAAATTTCCAAAGGGCTTTGTGGTCACTTTGAACTTCTCATTTTGAGAGTTGTCACATGATGTCAATGGATTTTCTTTTTAACCACCTCATGGTGACGCTGGTGTTATTCATGCTGTACTGTCTCACATAGTTTTTATTGGTACATCACGCTGTGATTGCTGCATCATATGTTCAATGGGCATCTTTATGGTAACCAAGCTGCTAGACTTAGAATATCTTACTTAGATATCCTGTTATACTGGTGTGTCCACACATTTATGGCCTGAGGTCTTGTTCTTCAGGGGACAGGTCATCATGATCTACCAGGATTCATCTTTTTTTTTTTTTTTTTTTTTTTTTTTTTTTTAAAGAGCAAATTAAATCACCATGATTCTGATCTGCACTGAATGCTGTCAGCCAGGTGGAAGGAGTCTGAACCGTGGCTGCTGATGCCAAGCAGGCTTTCAAATGATCATCAGTGAGGGCGCACCGATATCTCGACTTCATTATTTTCATTTAGGGGAAAAAGTTGATTCACATAACTAGATGGATTAAAACATACTGTCAAATATGTTCCACATTTTCTTATGTTTGGATACTTTTCCAAAACTGCCCAGCAGAGGAGCTTGACTTCATTTCAATGTCAGTTTGCAGGACTATAATTTGGTCTTCCAAAGCAGATCTGACATCTATATGTTGCTTCTTTAATGTACGCACCAAACCGCGTCGCTGCAGAGCTAATTTTTGTCGAAACATCCATCACTTTGATCATGTTTAACATTTTAGAGCACATTTTAAATGATACGCCATCGTCTGGTCCATCATGATTAACGTTTTGGGCACACCATATTTAAATAAAAGAACAATTTTAATTAACACTTATGAAAATGCACAATATTTGTAAAGACAATGAACTTTGCATGCTATGGTGCACCTACAGGAGCATTTATGACGTCTAATATAAATTTGATTCCTATTTGTAACTAAATCAGCTTGCACTCTTCTGGAAAGACTTGCGACTTTGTGCTTTCGGGACTTTTTCTCTCTATTCATCCAGAAGAGCCGTGTGAGGTCAGACATTATTGCTGGACAAGAGAGTTTGGCTCAAAATATCTTATGGAGTTCAGCCAGAGGTTTTTTTTTAGTGGCGCTGAGGTCAGGGCTCAGTGTGGGCCAATCAAATTTGTCAACACCGTACTCCCTCAAGCATGTCTTCATTCGTGTTCTGTTTCGTACACTGAGGCACAGTCCTGCGTCCCCTGACTGTTCCTTAAAAGATAAAAGTCTGTTAGAATAGTTGCATAGCTGGGTAATAAATTTAGTTACCTGCACTGGACTTAACGAAACCCCTGAATCTGGTAATCAAGTTGTTGTCCAGACTGTGTGTTTGATCTGTGAAGCTCATCTCTGTGAAACACACTGACCAAATGTGCCACCTCATTTTAATACCAAGTTTTACTAAAATTATTTTGAAAAATATATAATTACTTTAGTGAAACTCATCTAAATTGGAAAGTAACAATGTTCCTCCTCACTATGTTAGAGGAGGTAGAGCAGGGATAACTATTCCACATGGCTGAATATTGTTATTCATTTGGGTCTCTGCCCCACTTTAGTGCAGTTTCCTTCTGTGTGAGGAATCGAGGACAATGAGTCGACTTCATTCTTCAGGCCCAAAACGTAAAATCAATTTTGTATTAAATGAATCAAACTTGGTGTTTGGTTAGACCTTTTCAGCTGCGTTGTGTCTAACACCAGCACAGGATACCTGGTTTTAATCCAAAGTAACAATTGTGTTCAGGACATAAGTTTATACACACACATACACACACACACATATATATATATATATATATGGAGCTCTATGTTGTAATGGACTCTTTGAACGTGCACTTTAATAGCAAAGCACCCCTTTTAGAGGCTTCTCAACATGTTTATGGCAATAAATCTACTTGCTTAACTACTTATTCCATTACATATAAACGTGTCTCTCTCGCAAACATTTACATATATACAGTGCTCAAAAAAATAAAGGGAACACAAAAATAACACATCCTAGATCTCACTGAATAAAATATTTCAGCTGAAAATCTTTATGTAGTAGAGAGTGGAATGCGTTAAGAACAAAATAACATCAAAATGAACAAAATGTAAATCAAAATGATTCTCCCATGGAGGTCTGGATTTGGAATCCTAC